>JAQFZN010002785.1:0-10481 GCA_034687075.1 Geophilus carpophagus | reverse complement strand
AAAGTACTATAAATAATGGTTATTCTCTAAAATTATTTTTAATTTTGGTGAGTATGTTATAGGTACCTTCCCCTTGTAAGTGAACTGTTTAATATTATATGTAAATTGAAATTTTCTCGAGTAGAATTTTTAGTTTTTTCACAAAATTACCTTGGATTGGCAAGAAATGTCGTCGCACTATTTACAAAATTGTGCTCAAATTTAGAAGAACTAGTTATGAATTACCAGTCGAATATCAGACCGTAATTGATTCTATATGTTCAATTTTTTTTCGCACATTATGGTTTTTAATACTGCTTATTTGTTTGGTATCGTGTTGCCATCAAGTAACAGATAGGGTCCGTTATTATATGTCATATCCAGTAGCCGTTAATATTGATTACTTTTAAAATGATTACCTGAATATGTTATTGGAAGGAAAAACCGATGTAGTTTCATGCATTCTTCCACTTACAAATATTTGGGACTCAAAGAAATCCATCAACTTTTCAAAATTTTAGCAATTTGGAAATAAATCGAATTTGATTGAAGCAATTGACTTTGGAAACGTAAGACATAGCAAAATTATTTTTATAATTTGCAAAACATTTTTATGAATTATATATATTTAGTTTCAATCGAATTTGGTTGTAAACAAGATAAGAAAGAAATTTGTAAAATAAGTCATGTTTTGTAAATTGCCTCTCGTGTACTAACTAGGTCACTAATAATTTAAATTTAAATCAAATATAAAACCCATTACTAATGGGTTTTATATTTGATTTTCGAATGTTTAGAAAGGTAAGTACAATGCAATTAATCATTAATGGTATAATTTAAATTTAAAAATGTCAAAAAAATTTTAATAAAAAATACATTGTAATAATGAAACTTTAATTTCATTTTGTGACCACCAAGTGGTTGTTTCGTTCGTCACGATCTAGGACAGCCCCTCTAGCCTTGCCCCCTCATCCAGAGATGGAGAGAGGATGCAGTGGGAGGAGGGCAGTTAATTAAGCGAGTTGAAAAAGCCTAGAGCTCACAGAGAGGGTCAAAAGACACCTGACAGAGGAGACTGGAGCTGCACAGTGGCAGACTACAGAGAGCAAGTCTTAAAAGCATGGGTTGAAGGAGAGGATGAGCCTGGCAACTCTCTGTTTCGGGTTATCATGGCTGTTACCTATGGTAATGGTCATGGATAGATGGTTGGGAGGCACTAACACCAAGTTGGGATGCTGAGTAGCATCCCTGATGCACTGAGAAAAACCCTAGGCACAATAAAGGCCATCATCTAAATCATGTCAGTTTCTCCTTAATCATGTGCATCGGTGCAGCTTCACCTGACCTAAACTCCAAGTTAGATCAGATGGAAGCTAACCCGATCACAAAGATTACTTCCTGGCCCGGCCCTCTCAGCCAGGGATGGAGAGAAGTCAGGACCCGGAAGAGCATCAGTCATTAGGATGAGAGTGGATAGACTGCAACAGTCTTGGTCGGTTGCAGAAAGAAATCTTGAGATAGAATCTGAAGAGAGAAGTTCAGAAAGAGAGTCATGGCTGAGAAGTGAGAGAAGAGATCAGGTGATGAAGGTAAAAACCTGTGAAACCATGGCATTACTATAATCAAATGTCATTTCTTATGGATCATGTTAAAAGTCGTAGGTAACTATATTAATTTCAGTTTTAAATATTTAATATTTAAATATTTAATTTAAATATAATATTTTTTAAATTTATATAAAATTAATTCCAGAACATAAGGAAATTCTACTTCTCCTGAAGTTGATTCAGATCAAGATGATCAACCTGAGAATAAATACACCCTTTATCATCATGAAAGTCCACAAGAACAAGAACAACCAGTTGATACATCAGCATCTTGCTTGCCATTATCACCAGATAACAACTCAGAAAAAGTAATTCCTGCCGCTTGACAATGATCAATGAAATGTGTGTGCAAAATGCAGAGTCCAATCATACTCCATTACCATCACCATCACCATCAATTTATAGTAATGCTAAACCTTCCTGTAGTGGTTAGTAATTTAAGAATATTAATTATAATAATAATAAAAATAATAATACTTATCACAACTGCAAGTAACATTACATTTATTTTTTCAGGTAATCAAGATATACAACGTGTGCTTGAGTCCATACACAACATTGCAAGCAGTAATGCTTTCCTACCGGTTGGCACCGGTTCGAACGAACCGTCGAACCGTTTGGTTTAAATTCGTGATTCTTGCGAACCGGCTATTAATAAAAAAATTAATTTTGTAATGTTTTTTTTTGCAAAAAAATTTGAATAAGTTCCAAGTTAGTTATTTAAATAACCTCTGAAGTCGTAACTAGTTCTGAAAAATGAAAATGATGCTAATAAATTTACATAGATTCAAGACCCATTCATAGCCAAGCTCCATCTAAATTTACTACAGTAGAAGAAAATCTTGAGCATGTCTTGCAACAATAAAATCAAGGTTAAATTTGATAGCATAAATCTTACTAATTTTTGGCTATCAAAAGTAGTTGGGCTCAGCAAATTTTAATTCCTTTTACAAAAATATTTATGCAAAGGTGGGTTTTCATTCAAAAATTAATGTGCAACAAGAAATGACGGTGGCTGTAGCTCATTTGATTCTGAGAATTGAAAAGATATGTATTAAACAACAAACTAATTCATTTCATTAATGTATGTAATAAAGCACTATAGTTTGATTTAGAGAACCACAAAAAATTCTAAAAATATTTAATGTATCATTAACCGAAAAATTTTGGAAACTACTGCCTTAACCCAAGACTGGTATAAGAATTCAGATATAAGATTCTACAGAATCAAAGCCACATATTTCTTATGTGTGGTCTTACATGACTATATTGTATTAAAATGTTCAAAAATCAAAACATGTTTGAACAGGCATCACAATGGCGAATAGTGTTTGAATTAATAATTTAAACAACCTTGATCGACTACTTGTGAATATTCATGCCACATTTTTTCAGGAGATACAAGGATATTTTCTCCAAAATGTTTCTCTAATAATATTTAGGTCGAATGTGTGAATGTTTAACTTCGTTAACGGAATGGAAATCAACCTTGATGGAAATGAAAAACCGAAGCAGAAAAAGAACGACCTACGCGAGGATGATAATAACAACGGTAACAACTGTTGTCAAGACAACTGTTGTCTAAGAATAGACACAAGTAATTAGCGCACCAAGTGGCCAAAGTGAAAATAAAATAAATTTAATGTTTCAATTGTAAACAAAGATTTGTTACTTGACAAATGCGACTTGAATTTTTTTTGATTACTGAATGTGATCATGAAATCATCTGTGATTAAATTTTTAGTTGCTCTGTTATTTGTTTTATCAAAGTCCACAGTTATATGCATGTGTGGATTGCATTCGTGTGCGAAGAATAAGCGTGAAGGTATGATATGAGAATTTTTTGAAAATGGAATGAAATAAATAAAATTTTAAATTCTAAAATTACATTAAAATCACAAAAGTTAGCACAATTTCCACATTTATCTGGATTTTTCATTTTTGACTCAGAAAAAATAAATGACTAAAGGTATTAAGTTCTTACAAAAGTAATTTGTCCTTAAATGCTGTAATTGTTCAAACAAACACTTTCCATAAAAAAAAAATATAAATTAACTTTTTTAATTTAAATTTAAATTTATCACGTATTTGATTTTTATTTATGACTTTTAAAAATTCAAAAATCGTTTAAAAAAAGCAGATGTGGGATTAGAACAAGAAAAGTTTTAAAATAGTGACTTAGATTATTAATTAAATAATTATTTATTCAGTTGTTTAATGATCAAATACTGTGATTTTATATGAGCAAGCATTATTTTTATGTGTACACGAAAAATAAAACTTTTTTGAATTTTTGTTTTACATAAAGAATGATCAAAAGTATAAAATGAACAATTTTATGTTATTATTTTATAAAAGATTTTATTGTAATAAAAATTATATAATACACTTAAAGTATTCCACTTAAAAATAACATAATTACATTTTACAAAAAATTGACAAAAGAAAGTAAAAATATGCATTTAACTTCACACTTAAATAAAAATTCACAAAAAACATTAAATCGTTCATTTTTGGTTGTTCGATTTTGCTTTCGTTTCACTCTTTTAACTCCAATTTCCTGATTTTTATTTGCTAATTTCATTATAAAATCACTTAGGTAATTCCAAACATCACTATCCTCATTCACAAGTAATTCCAAAACATCACTATCTTCATTTACAACTAATTTTATACATTTATTTATCTCTTGATTTCCGGATTGTTCACTTGTCAAAATTGAACTTTAACCAGCAAATTTATCAAATTTTCTTTTTATCACCTTTAAAACTCTCACTTCTTCTTTTAACAATTTTACTTCCACATACTTCATGTTCCCTTTCATTTACTGGAAAATTTGATTCTGCAACCATTTTAAATTCTTTATCTGATAGTTCTGACAACGAATCACGTTGATCACTTTTTGGACCATCTTGTTCTTCAAAATTCAAGATGGAGTAATAATTTCTCCATCTTGTATTGTCATTTCGATTTTTACCGCATCGATCACGATCACGATCTCTGAAATTGCCATCTCGATTGTATTTATTACTATCACGATCACAAGTATCACCTTGCCGACGATCTTCATCTTGTATCATACTCTGTCTCCAATTGCGATCAGCATCACTTTGGCTTAGACGATCCCGATTAAAACTCCGATCAACTTTACCTGTACAAGGAGTTTGATCTCTATTGTGATCATTGCTGTTTCTGTAATAAGAGTTACGATTAAATCCGTAAGAACTCCGATCACGATCATAAGAGTCATGTTTACGATCATATGAGCCACAATTACGATCATATGAGCCACAATTACGATCATATGAGCCACAATTACGATCATATGAGCCACAATTACGATCATAAGAGTCATGTCTACGATCATATGAGCCACGATTACGATCATAAGAGTCATGTCTACGATCATATGAGCCACGATTACGGTCATAAAAACCTCGAATATAATCGGGTCGATCAGGGATATTTTCATTACCGGTGTGCTTATCTTCTTTTGACGATCCATCATCTTTAGCTCGCCAGTATTTTGGAGTACTATCGCTATTGCAATTACGTAAATTTCTTTCTTGATTGTTTTTGCTTTTTCTATTCATTTCTGCTTTAATTGGTCGGTCGTTCATCATTTCATCATTCATTTTTAACGCTTCTATTTCACTTTCTCTATCGTTAAATTCAGCATAACCAAATCCTCGTCTAGGAACAGCGCCTAAACTCAATTTTGAATTTTGAAAAAAAGTTGCGGTTCCTGTATTATCAGTTTGGTTCGGCAAATTTGAATGAATGATTCTACATGGTGGTTCGGTTGGAATCGTTGTTACATCAATACACTGTTGTGTTGTTGATCTTGGCCTTGTTGGCAAAACGAATTTCTGCGTTGACGTGGCAGAATTTGACAAACCATTATCCATTTCATTTTCTACTTCGTCTGCCCAGTTCAGAGAAGCTTTAGCCACTGCATATCCACAATTTGGAGTATTATCATTTAAAAAAGTGCTTAAATCAACGGTGATTCCTTTAACACGTTTACCTTTACCCATTTTAACTGAATAAAAACTAGCAAGTAATGGAAAGAAATTAGTGAAAAATGTTTGTGCAAATGTATAGAAATAATGTATTTGCATAAACTTTCATATTGGTGAATATTCTGAATGACGTCACAGTCTTCCAATGAATTATGAGTTTAAAGCATATGACTAAACTGTACGTGTGTGATTTGCATTCATAAAGTGAAGTGGAATTTGTTTATATGTATAAGAAATTCTAGTTTACTTTACCAATATAAGTGAAAAAAATATGGCTGACATATCCGGTAAAGCTTGAATAAATTTACTAATAAAATAAATAAATAATTTAGAAAATTGTAACAAAATAATTTACTCAAATTTATTCTTAAATCAAGTTTAATCGAGAAAATTTTAATTTTAAGTTACAAATCTGTTGATTAAACGTCACAACAATTGTATTTTCAGTTACTAGCAAATTATTTAAGAGGAAGAAATTTTTCGTTTGTTTACAGCATTATTAGTTGTTGATGAGAGTAATGATTCGCATGACTTTGGACCTCTATTAGTTTCTCATTTCTTTTTTTAATGTTTCTTCTATCTCAGATTGGCCAAAAATAACCTGATTTAAGATATAAAGTGCAATTTAGATCTATTTTTAAATTTTGTATTTTTAAATATGCTATTTCATCAATATTTGCATTTAGTATATTGTATTACCTATTAAGAATTAAAAATATAATTTATATTTTTCAATTTCTTTGTAAATTTCTTTGTAAATTTCTTTGTAAAGTAAAAATATATGAAATTTAATAATAAAATTTAGCATAAGTTCCACAAATTTACAAAATTTTTTTTTGTATATATTAAATTTCAAGCAGTGAACTAGTGATGGACCAAGTACATAAAGATGCAGGGTATCGGAATAAATCAGGGAATCATATCAGGCCAGGTAACAGAATATCAGATTGATTACTTTAAAAAAAAATGCCAAAAATAATTTAACTTGGGTGGCTTCAAAATTGTCATGAGACTTTCTTTTTTCAGCACCTATATGAATTCTGCAGAGGAGACATCAGTTATAAGATTTGCCCTGGGCTCAGCTCTTGTTTTGCACATCTTTGGACTGTATCAGTTGCAAGATTGGTTGAGTTACTATTGCTCGATTTCATTTATACCCTTGCAATAATAATTATTTTTTTAATCCACATAATGTGTTTTGACATCACTTCTGGTCTACTCTGGAGCAAGTTTCTAGTACATGGATCTTGTTGATCTAACTTATGAGCAGAGATGGGCAAATTGCTTTTTTTCTAATTACTAGTTACAATTACAATTACTATTACTTTTTTACTTTTTCCCAATTACTAATTACAATTACTATTACTTTTTTACTTATTTTCAATTACTAATTACAATTATTATTACTTTTTCACTTTTTCTCAATTGCTAATTATAATTACTTATTACTTTTATAAATTTACTCAATTACTAATTACAATTACAGATTACTTTTATTTAGCTATAATTACAAAAATAGTTACAAAAAAATTACAAAAAAAATTACAATAAAATTACAAAAAAATTACAATAAAATTAAAAAAAAATTACAATAAAATTACAAAAAAATTACACAAAAAATTACAATAAAATTACAAAAAAATTACAATAAAATTTTGAATTTTAATAATTATTAACCCTCAGAGGGATTAATATTTCGAAATTTGAATCTGTGAGTTTTTGGCGGTTGGAATTGAGAATCATTTTTGAATAACTAAATAACCTTTCAACCAGAGCAGAAGATGGAAGTGGTGAATTATATTTTTAAAAAATGCTCTAACAGCTGGATACTTAAACAATGATGAAATACTCATGTCACAATTATTCAAATATTAAAAACATTCTTGTCTCACTGTATTTTTGTGTGGCACTTCAGCTTCTTTTGCAATAGAATTAAACTCAAAAAAGTCATCTTCAGGTTCATTAATAAAATTTTAAAAAGTAATTAGTAATTTAGGACCATTTGGTTAATTAATTTTGTAATCAATTACTTTTTTCAAATCAGGTAAAAAATTACTTTTGTAATCAATTACTTTTTTAAATCAGGTAAAAAATTACTTTTGTAATCAATTACTTTTTTTAAATCGGGTAATCATTACTTAATTACTAATTACAAAATGTAATTAAATTACATAATTAAGTTACATTTGTAATAATTACTGTAATTATTGCCCATCTCTGTGAATAACTCAGATATCCATTCCATCACTGATAGAATTAATACTATCAACAATTATTTGTTTTATAATCTTAATAATTAAATTTTGCAGATTATACAGAATAATATTCAAAATGTTTTACAATAGGATTCTCAACAAGAAAAAGTTAATAAAGATAAAGAACAACTAGATTTTTCTCTACAAGAAAAAAATAAGATGCAAATTGATTCATCATTACAAGAAAAAAGTAATATGCAAGTTGATTTATCAATACAAGAAAAATACATGCAAAATGAAGAATTAGAAGCTTTTTTGCAAGCAAGCTTAAGTACTAATACACCAGTTGAAGTAATAAATCAACAATATTTGTTGCCAATTAATCAAAGCAATGTCAATATTTTAAAAAATGAATATTTACAATAATAATAATAATAATTAATTTTTTTTATAAAATTTACAGATGATAATTCATGAAAATTCAAGTTATGAAAATAAATAACTACTGTCACAACTTAATGATAATTATGAAGATGAAAATTTTCAAATGCTAATTGATACTGTAATGGCTAAAAAATGTAATGAATTTGATGACATTCTATGTACAAATTCAAAACCTGAGAAGACTTACACAACTTTAGAAACACAAACTATTGTTGAATCTTTAGAAATTGTCAATAATTCTAATCATTTAATGGAAAATTTTACATTATGTGATCCAAGTACCAATAACTACAATTATACTGAAGAAATACCCCCATTGCAACAAAATAATGTTGAATTAGATAAAGAAAGTTCCGATGAAAGTTGCAATAAAAGTTCTGTTGAAAGTTGCAATGATAGCTGTGACCATAACTGTGAAGAAATGTTATTTAAAAATTCATCAAAAATCATTGTTAAAGCCACCAACAATAATGAAGATGGAAGTCGATTATAGGACAAGAAATATGTGTGTTTCTACTGCAATAAGTTTTTTGCAAAACTACCTCGTCATTTTTATTTGGAACACAAAAATGAGCATGAAGTTGCAAAAATAATGGCAACAAGTGATAAAAAGGAAAAGGTGTTGGACCAGAGTTTTCTCAACATTTCTATTTCCCCCTACTTTTCCATCGCTTAGTGTTATTTTATTTTATTTATTATATTTTTTCTGATATTGATTATAATTGTTCATTTCCTTATATACACGTATTTATTTCCATTGTATATATGTTCGAATATCAGATTTACCAATTCATTATTTATTATTTAATGTTTACCTTTTTCTTTTGATTATATTCAATGAGTCATAATTTATCCAAATTCTGACTCATTCCTATGTTTATCTATTATTATTTTTACAAGCTTAAGTCTGTGACTAATAATGACGTCACAGCTTATTGCTATATAATCCTGGGTTTTGTATTTTTAAGACTCTCTCTACTGTCTAGTGCACATACCTTTGATCATGTGTCCAATATTTATTTAAATCTGAATAAATATTAATGTTTATTTTATTTTTGATCAAGCTTCTTTCTTTGTTTTATTACAAACATCCTACAAAAAGACTAATTAATAGCTGTTTTAAGAAACAAAGGTTTCCATGCACATAATACAAAAGTGCTAAAAGAAGAAGAGGGCACTTTGTTAGTTACCTACAGACCAATGTATAATGTAAATTATACCGACTATGTTCCTTGTGGAAAATGTCTTGGTTGGTATTGCAAAAGTGCTTTGTGGAAACATTGGAAATTGTGTCAACATTCTGAAAATTGTTATTCAGGAAAGCAAATAGCAGTTGCTCATTTACTTCTCCCTACTACAACAATAGTTAATAAAATGTTTCAAATTATCTTATCAAAGATGAAGACTGACAGTATAGCTCTTGTAGTTAAAAATGATCAGATGATTACAGATAATGACTCAAAATTATTAAGAAAAGCAGCAAATCAAGAATTTCAAGATAATTACATCAGAAACAGAATGAGAAAATTGGGCAGATTGGTCTTATCATTACGTGAAGAAGAAAAATATGCAGGAATAAAATTAAGAGAATTATTACATCCTAAACATTTTCAAAATGTTTTGAAACATATAAGATCTCTAGCTGGATTTTCAGAAAGTGATAATATGTTTAAAACTCCTTCTTTAGCACAACAACTTGGAATTTCTATTAAAAAATGTGCTCATATTTTAAAATCTCAAGCAATACAAATTGATGATACATGTACTCAAAAAACTACTGAAAACTTTATCAAAGTATGTGAAGCTGAATGGACAGAAGAAATTTCATCATGTGCTTTACGTACATCAAGAAGAAAGAAGATGGAAAATCCTTGCATTCTTCCTCTTACAGAAGATATTCAAAAATTTAATATTCTGTTAAAAGATTTAAGTGCCAATGCAAGTGCATATATTTCATGCAAGCAATCAAACTCTGGATTTTTTAAAAAACAATTTCAAATTTTAATTGAGGTAACATTAGCTCAAATCATTTTATTTAATCGAAGAAGACAAGGAGAAGTTAGTAAATTGTCAATTCAGTTTTATAAATCAGCTCGTTTAAGATCTGAAAATATAACATCAGGAGATGTTTTCAAGTCTTTATCTCCGATAGAAAAAGAATTATGCAAGTTTTTTCAACGAATTGAAATAGTTGGTAAACGTGAAAGAGCAGTTCCTATTCTTTTGACTATTCA
>JAQFZN010002784.1:0-10483 GCA_034687075.1 Geophilus carpophagus | reverse complement strand
AGTGACCTACAGACTTTGCTTAATAATTTTCCTAAGTAATCACTTACGGAAACCTTTATGAATACCATTTTTTGACTTAGCTAAATCTTATGCAAAAAATTGTGCATAAGTAACTTTATGAATGTCATCCCAGAACGCTAATAAAAAAAATTGTAACAATTGGAACGTTAATAAAAAATTTTGTAAGAACTGGTATGTTGTTTCAGTGCATTTGGAGGCAATTTGAGCATTGTATTACCTGAAAGCTGGTTAGCACTATGTTAGCTCTATCTTCCTCTGTAATTTCAATGTTAGTGCTGCGCTAGACAAAATAATCAGGCCAAATAAAGTATGGCTAAGCAACTTTACACGTATTTCCATCCACACTTGCTTCTACTTCAAAACTTTATAGCTATCAAACTTTTAGCTCTATCAAATTCTATATTTTCAGCATTACTGCTACGTTTTTAAAGAATTTCACTTGATTGGTACTTGAAAAAGAAAACATCAACTGCACTTATCCCACCCACACTAGCCCCACCTAAAACCTTTTAAGGCTGTTTAATTTTATATTTTCTTGGTGCAGTTGGTTCTAAAGTTTTACTTAAATGAATTTAAATAGAACAAGTAAATAAATTAATTGAGATTTATATAAAATAAAATTTGATTATTTGAAAAGTTCTTAGATGATAATTAAAAGGTTCAGTTATCATTTGCATTTTTTATGTTTAAAAGTTAAAGTAGATTTTGTCTGATTTTATTTATTTTTCTGCAAAATGAATTGGTAATCAAATTATCTGTTCTTCATTTAAGAAGAATTGTGGCTGCAATTAATTTCATTTGATTGATTTAGTTCTGTTCAGCTGTGGATTAAATGGCAAGTAATGCTTCAAGGGGCAATTATTAGGAAAATTTTATGTGTAAGCATTCTATTGATGGTAGGATTTGCTTGATGAAAAGAGTTATCTTAATGTATGGTATTAGGTTAGGTATAATGAATGGTGAATGATTAAAGACAAGTGATTTTAGAGATTTGATAAGGTATGAATGAATGATTTTATTAAAAGTGATTTCTAAAGTCATTTTATTCAAGACGACTGTTTTTCAACTTGAAATTTTGTATGAATCTTAATTTGATATAGAATTCATCAGATTAAATTAAGATTTGTCAGGTATGAAATTGATTGGGTCAAAATAATATTCAGAAAAATTCAGATCAGAATAATTTTTCAGAAAAAATTCAGATAAGATTATTCAGAACATACTCAGAAAATATTATTGAGAATATGTTCAGAAAATATTCATATCAGACCTGATCCAAACATGATTATTTTATTATGTTATTGATTTAAAAATAATTGATTAGTTTTTGTAAGGCCTTGAGATTTTATATTATAACTGCTAAAAAGTTTTAAGATTTAATAATTATTTATTGTGGCAAACTTTGATGATTACTCATTTATGAAATTTATGCTTGAAGGTAAAGTCAATAAACATTACAACATTACTATCTAAATATTAGTTTAAAGAATTGCATGGATTCTAACAAATTCTATACATAGTTTATTTTTAATGTTTAAATGAAGATAAATGCTAATTATTTTAAAATAAACTTATATAAATTTACTTTAAAAATTATTTCTTAATTTTTATATTAATAGCTTGTGATTTTTTATTGTTATTGTCTTATTAAAATAATCAGTTATTGGATCTGATCTAATTTAATTTTGATTAGAAAATAAATTATTGTCAAGTTTGGATTATAAATATCCTAAAATAACATAAATCTCTACTTAATTCTTGTTTTATATTAAATTTATTCTTTAAAATTTTTATTCTAAATTTTATTTTTGTTTGGTGAAATATTTTCTAATTCATTGGTCAGTTTGGAACTGCCAACTTTTTGTATTACAAAATTTAGAGATGATGGATAGAAAAGTGTTGAAATATACGTATTAGCCAATGAGCAACAAAAGACTAATAATCTATGTGCAGCACCAATTACACTAATTGGTATGACGTATCGCAATTAAAAATGGTATATAATACCATCCTTTTTGTATTTAGCGCAGACGTTACCATGTGTGCGGGTATTGTTCATAAATAAAGCGATTTACCAATAAAAAGGGGCAGCAGTGCATTTCCAAAATTTAAAATGTCAATCACAAAGCAGTTCTTTATTAGGTTATTGATGACAGCTTTTCAACAAATTATGAACGTGTTTAAAATTTCTACACAATTGATGTTATAGTATTAAAAAAATATATTAAATGCAGTTTTTAATTTTAAAATAAAGTTCTGATGATGATCTTAGGGAGAAGATTGAAAAGGCCTTAAACATTGAAGTTATAGGAGTGAACACATTAAATAAAGCCAAAATTAATTCTAAAAAAATCATATTAAAATGCGATTTGCAAAATATTTTCTTAATGTCTAACTGTCAGTTTTACTATTATTTAACGTAAAACTAGAGTTATAATAATGAGTATGGAAATGTTGTTACCTATGGATTGTCCAATCAATCTGACTTATTTCAGTAATTTCAAAGCTACCCGCTAGGGGTCGCTAATTGGGCTATATAAGCCCGCGACCTCGAGGGTATGGCCAGTCTAATCGACCGGAAGGAACATGATAAATTATTTTAATTAAGTGAGGCTTAGCCTAAGAAAGGGTTACTATGACCCTTGAAGCTGGTATATAAAGAAAAAGTATAACTCTAGTTTATTCAGAAGTGTAATGGTCTGCTGGTGTACCGGTAAGGGCAAGCAGGTTGAGGATTGAATATAACCTGAGAACATCGGCCTGTTCAGTGGCAAGGTCTCGTGATCGGAGATGCAGTTATTGAGCTGTTGATGCATGTAAGTGCAAGGATATGCGGGTGTTTTACCGGTGCATGCGTGTGGCGGAGCTATCCGGTACGTGCATATGCAAGTGCCATCCGGTACATGTATGTGCAGGTGTCTGCCAGTACATGCATGTGCAGGTGCTTGCCGGTACATAGGGATTCCATGTCGGTTCTACCCGACTTCGGGTAGTCGGGTAATTACCAATTTTTGGGGCTACCCGAAACCGTCGGGTAATGGTACCATTACCCGACAGTTTCGAAATATATAAATATATAAAATATAAAAATCAATAATTTTTATTTAATTCAATTGCCTCTAGAGGCAATTGAAATTAAATAATAAGATATTAACTAAATGAATATAAAAATTTTATTCTAAATAAATAAAAAATTCTTATTTTAAATGAATAAAAAAATCTTAGTGAATAAAAATTTTCATTCATTTAGATGACATCTTATTATTATCATTATCTGTTTATTAGTTGATGTTAATTTAACAGTTTTCTTAACTATTGTTGAAACGGCGAACAATATTAATTATAACGTAAGGCGTGTAACGTCATATAGACGTTACATGCATGCAACCATATATATAAATACATGTAGTTTTTTAAATAAAACCGAACTATCATTTAACTCGATCTGCCTTTTGCTTATTACGTTAGCAACCCTAACAATTATTTTGTTTATTTTAAATATTAAAATAATTATACATAACATGTCAAAACGATCAGCAGTGTGGAATCATTTTGAAAAATCTTGCAGGTGAATTTTGTACAAAAATTCGAAATCGTCTGATTTTTCAACATTTAAATGCACTTGTTTTTCTAAAATATCACTTCTTAAGTGATACTCAGAAAAACAAGTAAATAGAGTTTTTTATAATTAAATATATATTTTTTTTCTTAAATTTAAATTACCCGAAACCCGACCCGAAACCGTCGGGTAATAGTTGGAAACCGAAACCGAAAGTCGGGTTTTAAAAAGTCGAGTAATTGGATTCCCTAGATGGAAGCATCTACTGAATCATCCCATCCTGTTGTAGTCAACCATAAATCTTGCATTAATAATTTGGCTTTAATTGTAAATGTACAAAATAGTCCTAGAGGATGAAACAAACTAGAAATTGCTTGCAAAACTTTGTTCTTGAAAGTTTATTTGCTAGTGCCAATTTCGTGACTAAAAAAGAAAGCAGTCATTTTTAGGGTTCCAATGAAGACTGAGAATTTTAATAGATTCTTTGGGACTAATAGGAAATGTTTTAAGAACTGTTTCTTCTTTTAGTCTTACCAGTGTGTCATGTAATTCTGGAGAGGAAGAACACCATTCATTCAACTGGACACAGGCGTCAATCAATATTTTTTTTATTTCTTTGTATTGATTGAAGACTTAGGCAAGGGTGTGACCTCCTCCAAGCAAATTGTCCATATAAAAACTTTGATTAAGCATGTGACCTAATTTTGGATATTTGCTTAAGCTTTGTTCAGCATGATACTTTATGGCAACACGGTATAGAAATGGGCTGCTATTAACTAAAGATGGACCAGTGTGTAAACAATCATTTAAGCATAATCCATTTTTTGGGTGTGAAGGAGCATCAAATACAATTTGGACTTTTGTTGTGACTTGTTCTTCTCGAATTACTGCTTGATGTGGTATGTAGTACATAAGAAGAATTGGAGGTTTATTTTTTTGTACTATTTCAGCTTGATCCAAATTAAAGTATGCTTGCATTGCATCTTCATATCGTTTACAAATTTCAGGCTTTTTAATCAATTGGCGAGCTAAGCTACGTAGATGGGTTGTATGCTTTAGTCCAGTTAGAACTTAAAAAGAAAGCCTTTTCATTCCACGGAAGTATCATAACATATTGTCCTGCTTCATTTCGAGTTGTTGATTGTACGAAATTCTCATAAAGTTTATTAGAACAAAAAGGTGTAGAAATAATACCTTCATGTTCAAGGTCCCAAAAAGATTTAAGTTTATCCTCTATTGTTGTATGAGTTACTGAGACCGATAAACAGTTAAAGGATGTAGGATCATCATTCTTCACCTTACCATTAACCATCCATCGAAAATGGTTATTTATCAACCTAAGTGAGTCATTTATTGGACACATTTGTTCTGTAACAATTTTTCAGTAGCAATCAGATCCAAGAAGAATCTCAATAGGTGCTTCTTCTCTCTCAGGACAAATGGGATCAGCTAAATACATCCTTTTTGATTGCAACAGATTTAATAATTCCGGATCTCTTGCAATTGGTAATGGATTGGATAGAGATTTTTTCCCTACAGCGATTATAGAAATAATGGCTCCTCCTTGTAGTCCTTGGAGATTAAACTCATATGTAAACCTAAAAGAAGAAACTGGGTTTGTAGTGCCAAAGGGAGGTATGGACAGATGAACATCTCTTACTTTTCTTGCTCCAATGTGGTTGGCAAGGGCAATAAAGATAAAAATGATTGTAAGCTGTCATCCAGTAAACATCTTGTCTGTATTTTTCTTCTGATTTCTCCTACTCAGATGGTGGCAGTTCTCAACAACACATGTGAAGTTGAGTGATATACATTATTGGTGGTTGCCAAAGAAGTTCTGTTGGGGCAGAGAGATACAACCCACTTTCAAAAAGGTTTTTGATTTATTTTGATTTAATACTCTGAAAGATCACAGTTTTTGTTTTCATAATCATTATTTAATTTTAAAATTTGATAAAAAAATTAATTTTATATTTAAGTTTGAATTCTAACAATTAATTTCAAAATAGTTCGGCCACTGTTTTTGGTGTCAAAATAGTTCAGCCAGTCACTGTTAATACTTTGTAACATCACCTTTTTTTTAGCAATTCACTAATTCTGTCAGGCATGGTTTTAATTAAATTTGCACATTGATCTGGTGTTATTTTGTTTCATTCCTCTTGTAATAGTTTGGTCAATTCTTCTTTGGTTGTTGGCTGTCTTTTTTGCACAGCTTTTTTCAAGATTGCCCACAAATTTTCAATTGGAAACATATCAGGACTGTTAGCAGGCCACAAAAAAATCTCCATATCTTGTTCTTCAACCCACTTTTTCACTATTTTTGCAGTGTGACAACTAGCATTATCTTGCTGAAAAATAAAGTCACCATTTGAATATAATTTTTTAATTGATGGAAGCAGATTTTCTTCTAAAATATTAATGTAACCAAGTGCTTTAACAGTTCTATCAATTATATGAAGTTTCCCAACTCCTCTGCTACTCATACAATACAGTTCCAAACCATTAAACTTGATGGAAACTTCACTGTATGGCGCAAACAATCTGGATGAAATTTTAGATACTTAATTTTAAAGAAAATAAGTAAATGAAAAAACTAAAATAAATTTTAAATAAAAATCCAAAGTTTAATCCATATTAGGAAAAGCAACACTGGATCAGATATGACCCAACAGATCATAAGTGATTAGATGGAGAGAACTGAGTGAAAAAGATAAAAACAAGAGTATATATAGGCATGAGATCTCATTCTCTTGATGAGATCTCATGTAACAAAATGACATGGTGATGAGAAATTGCACTGAAGAGGAAAATTACAAATATAATAAACATAAAGATATAATATATAATGGATTTAAAAATGAAACAGTGCAATAAATAAATGTATAATTAAATCACTAGAAAATTAATAAACTATAAACTCACCAATAAGATAATGTAATTAAATTAAGAATAAAAGTAAACAAACAAGGTGGATGCTTGGAGAAGCAATCCTTTAGGGGGAAAGTAGTTTTAACAAAAATGCTTCATTTTTCTTGCGAACCACATGTGGAGACTTGGTGCCTACACAAACTTCAAATTTGGATTCATCTGAAAATATAACTTTATTCCATCTCTGGAGAGTCCAGTTACTATGTTCTTTGGCCCAATAAATCCTATTTTTTTTGCTTTTGTGTAAGCAAGGATTTGTGTTTTGGTTTATAAAATGAGTTTCCCCTTGACTTCATGCGTCTTCTGCAAGTTGATGTAGAAATATTCTTATTTATTTCATTATTCCACAAATGTGTAATTTCTGATGCTGTTGAATGTCTTTTCTTTAAAATTACAAATTTTAATTTTCTGTCATCACATTCATTGGTAAGTTTTGGTCTACCTGTTGATTTTCCAATTCCAATACTTCCAGTCTCATTAATTTTTTTTACTAAATCTTTGACTGTTGAAGGGGCTAGATGAAGAGTTTTTGCAATATGACGTTCAGATTTACCTTTTTCATGTAGTTGTTGTATAATTTTCCTAACATCAACTGCAATAGATTTCTCACGGACTATTTTTAACAATGCAGTTATTCAAAAACTATTTCCTGCTTGGCGGGAAAATGAGAGTGATGTCACAATGACATCTCTCATCACAATGACATCTAACGTGAAATGTCACATAATAATAAAAAAAAAATTCTTCAAAATTAAACAAATAATTTAAATGATTATTTCATTTCCAAATAATGACATTTAAGACCTCTAAATCACAAAAATATGAATGAGAAAGCATAATGGTCGAACTATTTTGACACCAAAAAACAGTGGCCGAACTGTTTTGAAATTAGTTGTTCCAATTTAAACCTAAATATAAGATTAATTTTTTTATCAAATTTTAAAATTAAATAATGATTATGTAAGCAAAAAATGTGATCTTTCAGAATATTAAATCAAAATAAATCAAAATTGTGTTTTTTATTTTTTAAAATAATTTTTAAATTTATAGACTTTAAAATACACAAGGTGGCCGAACCTTTTTGGAAGTGGGTTGTATATGATGTCTCTGACTACAGTTACTGCAGAATCTGTGAGGATGATTGCAATTCTGTATTGCATCTCCTAACTTTAGGCAGATGAAACAGCAACCTTGCTGAATTAAGGAGGTTTGTCATGCTTCTATGTTATAGACTTGTTGGCAATTGGAAGAGAAATGTGTGTTTTCATTACAATATACACATGAAAATGGCATCTTGCATAGACTTTTTGGGATATTAATTTTAGATGAATTCTTTATGACATTGCATTGTGATTTGGTTGTTTCTGTCGAATTTGATTTCTCATTCTTCTGCTTTATAGCGGTGAATAAAGTGTCAATGGTGCTGTACTTCTTAACTTGCTTAGAGAGATTAAACTTCCTAGAAGAACCTGCAGAAGAATGTAATTGATGAATATTTTCTTTTGCTTCAATCTCTTTCCACATAAAGACCATCAAATCTGAGACTGTAGGAGAAATAAAACTATTTTGTTGAATTTGAAATTGAATGGCAACTTCTGATGGTATGCATCCTAATAACTATGGTATTAGCCAGGTCTTCATACTTTCGATATCAACAGCCAAAGCTTCCAGTGCTCTGATACGAGCAGAAGAAGCAGAATATAATTCTCTGAACTTGGTTACTGGATCTGAATCCTGCACTTTTGGGAAATTCTGCAACTCCTCTGTATAAGCTTGGATTAGATTTGTCTTATTTTCAAATTTCTGTTCCAAAGCTGTCCATGCATTTCTATAAGTTGAGTGGATTAATGGAAAATAGGCAATTGTGCAAGCAGCTTTGCCTGTTGTATAACTATGAAGATAGACTAATTTTTCGACATTACTGAGATTTGTATTTTGATCGATGGTTGCCAGGAATTGATCAGAAAAATGTTGTCATTGTAGTAGGGATTCGTCAAAGGCAGTCAGAACAAGTTTTGGAAGTTTAATAGATATTGTAGAGGTTCTTGATAAGCTTGTTGCTGGGGGAAGTCTCATCGTGAGTCCTTCTCTTCTACGGAGGGCACGAAGATATCGAGCTTCTATATCGTTTAACTTACCCATGTACAGTCCTATTTGTTTTACTTCTTCGTCCAATTTTGAATCTGTCCAATTCAAAATCCGTCCAATCAGACATTAGCTGACTATTTATCTTTTAAGTCAAGTTTTAAAAGTCTTGACTTAGCAAGCATTTCTTCTAATTCTTCCAGATCCGATTCAGGGTCAAGAGCAAGTGGCTTGAATTTGTCATGTAACATGGTAACTTTTCTTCTTGTCATTTTTTGACAACTCTTCAACCCTTCTTTTCTGTGGAAGATGTTTCTTCTGCCATTTTAAATCTTGGTCACGGCATCAGTGTTTTCGCTGGCAGAAACGCTGAGTATCAGGAGGGAGATGGGTACCTAAGAAGTAACCACAGGTCACTCCTTGGTAAAAGAGAAATGGGCAAGGAGGGGAGACCCTATAGGTCTCAAGGCAACTAAACCTTCCCTAACATGAAAAAAGGAAACATGTGTCTAATTACCTAAGTGGCTATACACTGGTGGCCACTTGAGGATTCCCTTCTTCCAACTCTTACAACATTTTCTTAAAGAAAGGTCTGCAAGTTGGGATTAAATGTTAGTTAGGTAGGAAAAAGGGAAGTTAGTTAAATCTGACCACCTGGCACTTGCCTAGTGAATGCTATGTTTAGAAGTGGTCTAGTCTTCCTTCTTTGGAGACTAAGTCCTTTTATTCTTCTTCTGGAGACTAAGTCCAAATTGGACTTAGTCTTCTTGAGCAGGAACCAGGAACTAGAAGAAGTTTATTAATTTTCTTACATTTAACTTGATAACTCAGTTAAAACACAACGGTTAAATTCAATTCTTTCTTTTACCACAATGAAACAAATGTAGAATATTTTCTTATTGATTCAAACACGAAATTGAAATTCTAAGAAAATAATTATCTCATTTGCCTTTTGGCGAATTGTTCAAGCTCTCAGGGTGAAAAAAAATTGCCACCCAGATGCCAGGTATTGTTTACAGCCTCTACTCCAAAAGCAAAACAATAATAAAGCATAGAAATTTTTTGCCGCCCGGGTGTGATACACCCCTGCACCCCTGAGTTGGAGCGCTCCTGGCTAAGTGATAACATAAACTTTTAAATTATGAAGCAAGAAATTACATAACTCGTTTCGACTATTTAATACAGTTTGAAGATTAAATTTTTTTGTAATGTTGAATTAGTAATTTTTAAAAGAGATGAGCATGGTAAAAAAAATTGTGTAAATATACAATTACAATTGGAATAAATTTTATTAAATATTATTATTGGATCAGCACTACAATAAATAGGGAAAATAACTAAATGCATTTTAAAATTGTTCTTCCAATCTTTTTCTTTTCAATTTGTTGTCGGAATTATATTTTTCCCATACACGCCTGCCCAAGTTAATATACAATTCTGAACGACCAGCAGGTGAGTGACTTCGAACTCTGCCTATTAGACGGATAATAAACCTAATCATTTGTTGTTGAGACAAAAGTTTGTAGACGCGATTATAAATACAATAAAAGCTGTCTACACATCCCCACGTGTAGAGAAATACTTCTAAAATATCCACCACATCAAAATTCCATGCAGTTAGGTAACGATCAAGTTGGTTTTCTGTCGATTGTATTAATACAAAAAAAGTAATATCGGGGTGATTATAACAGTAACTGATTACATCACGAAAAAATTCATCTTTTTGTTGTTTTGATAACAATGGCAAAAAGTGTTTAATTACAAAAATATTATTGCATGCCCTAGCAAGTCGAAAAACCAAATCGATATCTAGTGGAATTTCATTCGTTTTAACCTTTGTTAAAGCAATTATAAGTTCAAAGTAATGTTTATCGAATGTTAATTGGTTTC
>JAQFZN010002783.1:0-10485 GCA_034687075.1 Geophilus carpophagus | reverse complement strand
ATATATCTGATTTTTTTTACCTATTTTGCGTTAATTTTAAAAACAAATTAGAGTTTGTATAATTTTCAAATCCAATTAAAGCTACATTCAATAAAAATTTAATCAGATATTGACAATAGATGTTTCATTAATGAGATGATTTCTAAAAATATTTTTGTTTACAGACAAAAATTAAATTCAAACAAACCTAACTGAACATTTTATTTCATATTTTGAAATAAATTTAGAAACAATTAATTGGGCTTTTGTAAAAGCAACCAGTGGCGCATTAGATACGGGTTACTTCATCCATGCTCACCAAAACCTCACCTCAAACCTAACAGCCTTACCTCACGTTTTTCACTTAATACCATAAACAATTTCCCCCAAAAAAACTAGAGCGTGAATTTTTTTTTTTTATTTTAAAATGTGTTGATCATTATGGAAAATCTTTACAAGCCGAAAAAAAAACCTTCCACTGTGGCGATTATAAAACTTTAGCACGCAGCTATTTCAAAACAAATTTCTGGTTAACTTAATACCAATATTCATTACAATATTTTTCAATTATAAAAACTGCTGAGATCAACGCATTATTTTTATTTTTTTTCTGCAATATTCAAGAACAGTAATATGCGTTTTTTAACTTAAACACGACTCTGTTATTTGTGACATCTACAGTAGGTTTATTAAATCGGAGAAAGAGCGAGAAAAGTACGAGATCTGTAAGTGGCCCTTATATGATCCACTCAGTTGCACACTCGGTTGCACCAGAATCCGCCTCTGAGCAAATAAAACTTAATTGCGTTGCTCGCTGATAATGAAACTAAGGTGGGTGGGAACACGTGGAGAGTTCTTGGAACAGGTGAAACCCCACGTCACTCGTAAACCAACCACACCCATATCCATTTTAGCCTTCATCTGTTGCATCAGCTGAGCTCAGTAATAAAAAAATTCGCTTCTACTTTTGTAAATACAATCTTTAGTGAAAACAGATTTTCAGAAGTCGAATGCAGAATCATGTTTCAAAAAAGGACAACTTAGCCTTTCTTGCTTCTTGTTGCCATAGATACGAGTAACTTGTTAGACGTTCATTAAATTTGATCTGCAAACGAAAGTTATTCTTAACAAACGTCTTTTATCCTTCATTTACAGTACTGCTTTTGCAGGATGGTCGAAACTCGGAACTGAATGTACAAGCTGCGGAAACTGAAAAAAAATCGGTTGCGAAAGATCGTTAGGAAACTATTTTTTTTATTAATAACACGTAAAGCAAACAAAAATATTCCACTTGATCGATAAAAACGTCACCACTTGACGCAAGTTCTTTCTTTGTTTTCAAAACTGGTCTTAGTATTTGTGTATTATATATTTTATAATCTTTCTTTGCCGGTTCAAATGAAATAAGCAAAAAAAACATTAAATGCGTAATTAAAAAGTATTTTTCAAACAAAGTGTTTTATTTCCAATTTTTAATTAATTAACAGATCTCTTGAAAAGTTTGAGAAAGAAATTCCTTCTTTATTACCTCACGGCAAGAGCAGAAATGAGTTCTTATTCTTTGACACGAGGTTTGTGTTTTTCAGTTCAGCCGTCTTTTTTTCAATCAGTCTCTCATTCATCCATCAAGGTATCTTGCTGCCAAAAGATGTGGTTGCGTTCTTTTCTTTGCCTCCTGAATCATTATTTGTGAGAAAAGAAACATCAATTTACTGCACGGATTCTGCAAGAAAGGTCACCTGGTATCCGTTAGAGCAACCACAACCACAACCACAATCCGCCGAGATAGAAATATCCACAAATTCAATTACTGTGTGATAAGGTTATCATTACTTGACTAAGATTACAACAAACTTTCAAAAAATTCAAATATCTTTTCTCAAGACACGCTCAAGGAACATTTCTCTGTCTCGCCAAAAAATTAAGGGGGGTGATGTCTGTTAGTAACCATGGGTGTCTGTAACCATGGGCACCAGGAGAAATTTTTTCAGGCATATTTTTGATAAGCTTTCTTAAATTCAAAATGCTATTTAAGTAGAAATTTCAGGCATCTGCGATCATTGGCAAATTGATTAATTGACTTTTTCTATAAAATCTACTTTACTATTAGTTATTAGTAATAAAAAAACGTATGGGTTTGGAATAAAACACAAGTGGAGACTCTAGGGAAGTAAATGCCCCCTTGGCTCTTATTACAGGCGCCTATGTTTGTAATTTGTTTGTTAGAACAATGTTTATACTGTTTCTTTTGTTTTGTTGATTACTTTTCTATTGTTTTTTCTTAAGTCTATAAAACTCTTTGAAGGGAGGGGCCCTTTCGTATATTACTCTTAAGGGACCAAATTCATAGTCATGTCACTGTTTGTTTTTCTCTTATCATATTTTTAGATATCAAATATATTTCGGTATTGTTACTTTAAAGTATATTTTAACATTTTTCGAGGAAGTAGGAAAACTATTTTTCTTGTTTTTTGTTAATTTTCTTTATCACTCATGTACTTCTATACGTAATATTCATGCGTTAATATAATCTCTAAGTACCATTTGCTAATGTTTGCACTTTTAATACCAAGAGTGGTCTGAAAATTATCTATAATTAAAAAACCAGGAGTGGTATTTAAACAGAGAATTTCACAAATCAAGGTCATTGGCCAATAGAAAAAGGTATGCTCTTGGCTATTAGGGTATTAGTCAACCTGGTGCTAGTTGATAGAAGCAATTGAAGTGTTGTTAAATTAAAAAAAATACAAAAATAATGAAAAAATAATAAGTAACATAAAAAAAATAGAAAAATCAATAAAAAGTGAATTGAAATAAATGAAAAAGAAATAAAAAATATATTGTTTTTATTAAATTTATTTAAATTTTGCAAATGTCAGCAATGTTTGAAATACAATAGTTAATCAATAGATGGTGCTATGGAAGAAAACCATAGATGCTGTATTGATTGTTTTTAAAATTAAAATGTTATTTTATTGAATGGTTTCTTTTTTAGTTCAATTCATAATATATTGAATTATGATTTCTAGTTTTTAGTTGGTTTATGTGATCATTGTGGGACGTCAGTAGAATGAATTAATATTACAATTTTGAATTTCACAGATTATTATATTATAAAACTAGCTCAGTAGCCTGATGTTTCTTAGTTTCTGTGTCCAAACATTTCATTATGAATGTTGGATATGGGAGATTATCATGAAAAGTGATAATTATTAAATCTTTATCTTGACTTTTTCCTTTACCACTCCATCTGCCTCTTCTCTAAAGATCTTTTCAGTTCCCCTTAATGCTACCAGCATCAGAAACTACCTCATTGTTTAGTGATTTTATCTAAGTAGCCATAAAGGTCACAATAGGTGACATCCACCTTCAAACTAGAGACAGATGGAGAGGTAAAGAAAGAAAGCAACTCCAAAACAGCCAAGTATAATTTATTATTACTAAAAAAGTGATAATTTTTGTGATAATCCCAAACTAAGATTGTTAATTATCATTTTCTATTGGTCAGTGATTAACAAGTGGAATTTTCAAAGTAATCTGATTAGTCATGTACACGGATGCCGGGTTTTGAAAATCAGTGGGGGTGCTCTAACTCACCGTGAATATTAAAAATAGTGAAAGTGATGATGAAAAAATAAGAAATATTATATTCTTCTACTTTATTATTCTTTTTTCCTTTTTTGGGGGGTGCTGAGCACCCCCACAAAAATTCTGGAAGGTGCTCGAGTACCAGAGCGCCTCCGGAGTCGGCGCCCCTGGTCATGAATCAGTTGCATCACTATCTGATACAAATTTCATTCATAACTTACACACATCTAATATATATTCCATCAAGTGTATGAGACATGAATATGATTGATTAGAACATTCCCGGACAAACAGCACATCCAGTGAATGTATCTGGGATATGTGTGAAATATCTTCCACACGAAGTCCAATAGATGTAAATACCTTTGAATACATAATACATCACAGGATGAACCCAGGGCATACACAATATCCCAAGCTGACATCCTGTGGATTGTGAGATGTCAATGTGCTTTGTGGGTAAGCACATGGGAAGCTGTTGTTGGTTTGCCAGGTATCGAATTTGCCTTTGCACTGGAGCACCGATCAATGAATCATGAAATCACAGACCTCATGACCAAAATTAATATGACATTTTTGTTTGTAACTTTTTTATTTTAAATTTTTGCAATTTCTTCCACAATATTTTAAATTATCTGTAAAAAATAAAAATAAAATAAAATAAAATGAAATATAAAGCAATTTTAATTTAAGTTTGCGAACACGGTCATACAAGAAAAATAGATCAACGAGATTAGCTTTGGGATTTGGCTTCAGCTCCACGCAAATAAATTCTGAAAGATTTTAAAATTCCTATAATTTTCAACAAAAAATTTTCACCTTTTATTTCATAATGTTTGCATTTCGTGCTGGATCATTTGATTTGAAAATTTCAAGCATTTCCTCAGTGTTCGAGTATAAAATGGAATATATCGTTTGAGCGCAGGCAAAATTCAGTTGAGATTCCATTTGCACTAGTTAAACAAGGCTCCGGATACACTGCACATGGTTTCCATGGCAACATAACCTTCTCGCAGCAATTGCGATGAAGAATGCAGATCCACCTGACTGGAACATCAAACTTCACACATAAGCTAAAATTTATTAGTCAATGATAACAACAGTTACTAAGAAACAAAACAAATGGGTTTCTCCACTTTAAAGACACGTTTTTGTATTCAATACAGGTTTTGTCACTCAGATTGCATTTTCTCTCATTCGGTTCGATTCCGAGAGCAATTTTCATCCGCAATTTTAAAGGGGAAGTAAACTTAAAGAAACGTAATTAAACTGTAATCAATTGAACAACTCAATACGTTAATAGAGCGAGAAATTCGATTAAGAAGAAATGACATTAGCAATACACATTAGTTTGGTTACATAAAGGGGAATCGAAAAAAAAATTCATTTTAACCACCTGTTGCAAAATCAGGCTTCGAAAATGCCAAATTTCAGGTTTGTTTGGGCATATACAGCCCAATACATGCCTTAAATAACCATACTTTACTACAAATCTTTTCTAACAATGTCTAAATAATTCAAATGTGGCTAATTAAATATAATGTCGCAACAGAAACAAATAATAATAATTTATTTTATATTTTTCTAATTAGGACAAAAGTTAAGAATAAATGTTTAGATTATTTTTAAATAAAACAATAACAACACTGTGAATAATTTAGCATATTTGGTCATGTTTAATTACAATTGAGCATGTATAAATATAAAATTGAAAATCACATTTGCCCTTACACATTTTGACATTTGCTCAATGTGATATTTTCGTGTGGGATATGTTTTCGAAATCGTATTAGATAGATGATTTGAACAGTTGAGCCAAATTTTAATCTTACAGAAGCGTGCAGACTTGTTCAAAATCAATAGTACCGTCTAAAACTAAAAATAGGTTTGGAAACTGGCCAAAATACACTCATCTATGTATTTCGAACGCAACAAGTATCTCAACACAGGTGTTTTAACTCTACAGTAATATCTCCCCTTGGATATTTAGTTTAAAAAAAAATTAACAAGTTCCCAAAGGCTTAAGTTGGTGTCGCAAATACGAATGAGATCTAACAGAGAAGACACCTTATATTACCTTAAGCAAGAAAATAAAACGTGACCGACGACTAAATGCCAGAGGTCGAAATGTGGTCACATCAATTATACACGTATTCATTCTTGTATTTTATCCTCTGTTCATTAGCACGAAGTGGATTCGCAATGAATCCCGTGAGATTTCCACATGACTCCTCTTTTACTAAAATGTATACTTCTTTCCTACATTATTTAATCTAATTTAAAAGCCTTAGTTTATTGCCTTTTTCAATTCATATGCTTCTGTAAACAAGTTTCTTATCTGTTCCGAGCAATCAAAATAAATATCATTTCATCGCATTTTTCTCATTAAAGTGAGTAAGGTTAAGCAGACCTGAATTGAGCTTTTAAGTTATTTTTATGTAAGCAAATTATTAAAAATTCATTATAAAAATTTGATTAATTCGTGATGTAAGTGTAAAAGTAAAGAAAAAGGCTTACACGATGCGTGTTTTAAACTTGAAATAATAAAATTAAAAATTGATTGAAAAACTTGTTTCACTAAAATTCGTGGATCGATAGAGTCAAAAAACATTACTCGTTACATTTCAACCACTCGGACACAATACTAGATAAGATATCATATTATAAATTATTTAATTTAATAGAGTATTCTATTGAAACAAAATTGATAAAAAATTTAAAATTAATACATCAACGAATGAAATCAAACTTTCATACCTAACAGCATAATAAAAAACATCAACTAGTTTTATTTTACATAATTCCAAAGGTAAACAACCTTTATTTATATTTACGAGTAAAATGTCAAAGTATGATACAGTGTTTCTGCACTAAGAATTCACCTTACTCTCCCAGAGGACATCCACGAACACAACTGAAAGAGCACCAGGTAAAGCACGCACTCTGAAAACAAGCGCATTTGCGGTTCAACATTTCGTCCACGTTAACATTTGATATTAAAGAGCATTCGCACAAATGTTTACCTATAAACTCTAATTCAAAAGGTTATTTGAATTGGTCAACCAATCTGATGACTACTATAGTCACTGTGATTCTATCACATTCCACACATTCTTTGGACTTGGTCCAAAAGCAATTGACTCCACTTACTAAACCCAGAGAAAGAAAAACAAGATAACAAAAGAGTACGTTGACGTGTCATTTGTTTGGCCTTTTCGTGACTACTGCTCAGTTAGAATCTCAAAGGATTTATCAAGAAAGGGCCAATCAACACCAAACTAAACCACGAGTAAATACCCGTTTCTTCGAACAAAACTAAAGTCTTTTTAATTAAATCTCACTAATACTTTGAAATTTTTTAATAATGGTGATAAAAATAGTTTCAGATTGACAGTTTAGAAAAAATTTCACAAATAATATTTATTTAAGTATTTAATAAATCATTTAGTATTAAATAAAGTTAATAAAAATTTCGAATTAAATTACACAACATTTTACTACAGTATGTGAATGAGTGTGTTACGGAAAGAAAGGCATGACGTCATAACAGCATCCCAGGCGAGTTGTCTTTGAGCAGGTAAGCAAGCAGAACGGTAAACGAATCGATATGTACAAAACCCACTAGCTAACATACAAGTAAAAATAGAACACCTGCGGTTTTTTTTCCCATACAAATCAAAAAAAAAATAAACTATTTAGTTGAAATCAGCAGTGAAGCTTGACTTACAGCGGTGTTTTTAAGAAATATAAAATCATTTGCTTTTACAATTTTCAATTAAATACCGTTTAAACTCTATCGAATTAACGGTATACACATTATTTTATTTTATTAAAATCTAACATTTTCTAAAAAAAAAAAAAAAAAAAAAAAAATTAATTAAAAAAATTGTTAGAAAATAATCAAGTTGTTTAGTGATTATAGCGGTGGCGTCAGAAGAATTGCAACCCTCCCTACAGTTGATAAAATGAAACATCTCAGAGCACCATGGTAGCCGGGTGAAGAAACTCAGTGGGAAAGTGAGCCATTGGCAGCTGCGCGTGGTTTACGCACTGAAGAAAAGGGTGCACAAACTTGCACAAACCACATTGGCACGGCATAGTTGCATTCGAGGAAAAGTGCGTACCAGTAGATGAGGTGAGGGCGCTTGACGGGAATGCAGCAGCAGCAGCACCGGCGTCCGCCCACGCATCGCCTGACGTGGCTAGTCCAACGCAAGCGCAGCGCACTCCAGGTGCCGCCGCTGCCGTGACCACAGCAGGGTTAAGCAACGGGGACGTGCCACTGACATCATCTAGCAAACGTCCGAAGCACAAACGGGCGGCTCATTTGATTCGCATTTTTCTCTATACCTATCCTTGGACCATGATTAAGAATCCATTACGGAGGCGTTGGAACATCTTCAAGCTACAAATAAATTCGCGACGCTCAATTTGAATTTACTGCGGTGGTTGACACGCCACATCTCTCCGGCTAACCAAACCGTCGTCTCTATCTTCCACAATTCGTGTGCCATGTCCAAGGCCTTAGTATGTGCCATGTTTATGTTGGCTTTCGTCCCCACTTGTTCCCTTTTGGTTCGAGTACCGTACCACAGAACACAACAATCATACTTTCAACTAATGCAGAGAGCACTGGCTAAGCGAGACAAGGGCTCAAGACCGGTTCAACAAACACTTTCCTCAAACGTTATCCGAGCACAAAGCTTTAAAGCGCCGCCAATAAGAGAACAACCGCCACCATCCAGTGCACCCGGTTTGCCGGACCAATCATTACGGGAACTACATGATCCAAGTCCAAATAGCCAAATATTGTCCGCTAGAAAACCCAGGGGTAGCAGACAATATGATGTGCCACAAATTGGTAAGCTTTATTTACTTTTCAACTTAATCATTTATAAAATACTATTTTTCAAAAATCTGGCATGCTTAAATTCCACCCATTTTCGTTGGGGTCAAAGGCCAGAAAAAAGCAAAACATACGTCACTGCATTATGGGACCTTCGTCAAATTCAACTTGGACAGTCATTGGACGAAATCTTTGTGTAACACCAAAACGAGGCTCTTGATTTCCACTTCATCCTTTTATATTATTCCTTCTATCTCCAGTCTGTGACGCAAAATGAATGAACATGTTCATTCAGATCAAACAACACTTTTATTTACTACGAAGTGTAAAGGCAATACTTGGCTTGGAATCAATTTACGTCTTTTGCTAACTCAATTTGTTCTTATCCTCTTTAATATATAAATAGAAATACAATTTAATAAAAAAAATATCGCAAAAACACTTTCTAGTAAATAACTGTAAATCATATACAATATATTACAAACCATTTAAAAGCTCCTCCTTAATGTTAATCTTCACTGCATTACACATTTTCATCGGAATTTTATAATCTGCATCAATTTAGTGCTTTACGAATTAACTCAAATTGCTTGATGAAACTGTAACGAGCTAAAATATAGCAGCACATAGAAATCAAAATAAATGTTATGCGTAGTTTCGATTACTTTACTTTAGGCAATTTTATTTACAAACATTAGAAACGGTCACCGCTGGTCATTGCTTTAAAATCAAACATTTAAGTCAACGTTTAAAAACAAATCCAAAGGTTGTGGAGATGAACTGGAAAAAAATTGGTCGCTTTTTCCGAGAAACTTGAATCACTTAGTTTTTGTTATTCAATACTCAACTTTGTCAAGCTCAAGTGTGTCATAAATGAGTGTTACTGTGTCATTTTATGTCCGAAATTCAATGCGCGCAAGAGATTGCGTCGTTGAACGCAAAAGTGAAGGTCACAGCTTTAGCTTACTAGCTCAATCTTTGCGTGCCCCACTGTTGTCGTAGCCATTTCTATTCTTACCATCATCACTGTTGTCATGGCAGCGTTTCCTTTTAGCCTCGGTTTAGAGTCACGGCAGGTCTGCCAACTTTCGTCTTCAAAACAAATTCACCACATTTACTCCCTCAACACACAAACTTTACTCTTTTAGGGCATTTTACTTTTCATAGTAAACTAATTTTTATTGTCTTTTTGTTGTTTATCGCTTTTGTTTTTCTCTGATTAATTAATTTTGCACGTAAGTAATTAGCACGATCTAAATTTAATCCTACAACGTGTCTTGCGTGTCAGCATAAAACCAAAGAACGCTGCGGATATGTTTTGTCCTATTTCCATTGAACAGTCACTTCTTCAATCAATTTTCACCTGTTTTTTTTTTACAATAATTTCACAAATAGAAAAATGTATATTTAAACGTAAGCAATGTGCGCTTCTAAACATGTAGCTACACGTAACTAACAGAGTAGTAAAGTTTACGGCTTTCTTCTCCTTTTATAAACTCGAAATTTCGATTAGAATTTTTAAGAAAGATCGACAAAACTTGCTAGTTTTTAAAAGAATATTTCTTATGGATTTTGTGGGAACAAGCGGCAACATTTTTCCAATAATTTAGTCTAATTTCGAACAAGTATGTAATAAATTTACATAAAAAATACATTTAAAGACTACTAAGTCCAAATGCATAAAGCATTCGCAATTAATCTCAACAGGATAAAAGTAAACTGGAGAAAAAGTAGAGCGTATCCAGCATAGAAAACTAACTGATCAAATGGAGTATACTGTAATTAAATAAATATAAACATTTCAAATGGTTTGAAGCGAGATGACAAGTTGGGAATCATCAAACATTAAATAGTAAACACGTTTATATATATACGTTCGTACTGAATTATTAAGACAAAGATGTACAAAAACAAAATGATCATTTTTAGTTTAGTGCGCGACACCATCAGGTATCGCGACCAAGACCTTGAGCTGCTACTGACGTCAAAATGTGATGACGTGACACAGATGGTGACGTCAGATGAGACAGATTCACTGCAGTAATGGATTAGTTGAACAAGCCTATATATAT
>JAQFZN010002782.1:0-10486 GCA_034687075.1 Geophilus carpophagus | reverse complement strand
GAAGCGGAGAATTGCAAAGAGCCCACAAAATTCAAAACCGTCGTCATTTGCAATTTTCATGTATGATGTAAATAGGGGAAAAGTCTGTGATTGGCTGCACTATTTATAATTTTAGCGTAGTTTCCTTATATATATATATATATATATATATATATATATAGATATATATATATATATAAGTCATAAACCCCATTTATAACTATAACTATAATTATACAGAGTATAAGGAAAAAGTGCCTGCCGCAAACTCTTAGTACATTTGCTGTATCTAATCTACACATGCGTTAGGTTGAATTAATGCTTATTAATTATTGCACGTTAAGATAATTATAAAAAACTCAAAATTAATAGAAAAAATAACAGCAGTTAAAAATTTAGTTAATGAAAAAAAGAAATGGTTTACTAAAAAATAAGGCAAATTGTTCAGGTTATAGATTACAACTCCATTTTGCTTTTGAAGAAAATTACTTAGAAATATGAAATAAAACATCATATCGTTTGCACTCGTGCGAACATGATTGACGAAATACTAATTTCAATTACAAAATATGAAACTGTTTTCCTTGAACTCTAGATTATATAAAAGATTATAGATTGTATATAAATTCAGTTTTAAGATTAAAGAGATGTTTACTGTATCTTTCTCAAGAAAATTGTGATTGTTTACCTTCACTTTTGAAACCATGATTAAGTTAATAATCATTTTTTTGACAGCAGTCATAGCATTTACTTATGCTCATGTAAGATTTAATTTTTTTATTGTAATTATCGCATTTAATTGAGTATGTATTGCTTGAAAATTTTATAGGAGGCTTGCTTTGATAACGCCAAAATAATGGACCAAGTAAGTACAAGAAAAAAAGTTAAGTTTGGCAATTTACGGTAATTTTTAATTTCATATAACGTTTAGTGGGCTGAAAAAAGAGTTGAATGTATTGCAGCAGTTCCTGAAGGTACGGAAGTAAGTTAAATTTGAAATCAGTTTGCCACCTATTGAAAATATTTCACCCGCAAAAATTTTAGAAATTGTCTCGGAGCAAAAAAAATTATCGTCGAATTTTTTGCAAACCGGACATTTTTTAACTTCACCGAATGGCAACGCTGATTGAAATTACGGTGTATGGGTATCTTATTTAAAATTAAAATTTACTTATTTAGGATCGTGTAAAAAAAGTTAGCGGTTGCATGATGAAGAAAGCTGGATTGGTAATAATTTTGCTTAAACTAAAGTTAATTTTTTATTGAGTTAAACAACTTACTATTCAAGATAAGTGAAGACGGAACATTGCATTATGATAAAGTTAAGGAAGCTTATAACGATGTTAAAGCCCGAGTATGTACATGTAGTTGTATTTTACTTACAAAATTATTTTTAAACGTAATTAATTTTACAAATCGCAGGATATCGATGATGTAATAGAGCAAATGGACAAATATTGGGAGGAATCTGGACATGTAAGATTTAAAAAAATACTTTTTTTAAGTTAAAATTTTTTTTATTTTTTTTTATGTATGTTAAGGTTGCCGCTGATTTTTATGATAGCTGGACTCCAAAATTGCACGAGGTATATCACAAATAGAATTAATTATTTTTAAATAAAAATTTAATTTTAAAATTTATGTTTGTAGTTATGTCCTGATACTAAAAAGTGGCATGATAATATATAAATCGTGATGTGAATCAAAATTTAAAAATAAATTAATGGTAAAATAAAAATATTTGATTTATGTTGTTGAATTACTTGTTTCATTTACATTATCATTTTTTCACTTTGATTTTTATCCACATAACTTGCGGATTATACAGAATTTTGCAAATCCCGCATAATAAATTTTACACAATTGTTTAATTTTATTCCTTTTTTTTTAATTTTTAATTGTTTTATTTCTGTTCTATCTGCATTTATATCATGTAAAAATCCATAAAATCTTGTTGCTATATGAATGAAGAGACATTTTGCTTGTTTGGCAATACTGTGTGTTTTTATTTACATAAATATTTCGTATTTTTATACCCAAGTACAGGAAACAGAAGAACACTCTGTGATTGGCTTGTTCCCAATGTTCCCAATGTTTCTCATTAATTAAAAAGATTAGGGTCTTGGCTAACCAGGAAGTAATTATAATAGGGTCCTCGGTAGCCAGGAAATTGGAGGAGTGTGAACATGTGTTCATGACTCAAGAGGAAATGGGAAACGAGTTTAACAATTATCTATAACTTACTTCCAATAAAATGTTTATTAGACTCATTAAAGATATCCATGATTGTATCTGCATTGACATTTTTGTCACTTTCATCACTTAATTTAACATTTTTTGTCCCATGTATAACCCGCGAGGTATACTAATTTTTTTTTACCAAATCCCAAAAATTGCGGGTTATATTCGTTTGTAGATTATGTTCGGGTGCAGGGTATATCACATTATAGAAAAAATGAGCTTCAAATTTTGTCTGAAAGTATATTATCTAACCAAAAAATAACGACTAATAAATGCAAAGATTTTGATCACTGTAGTATGATTTGTTTCGCTGCTACACGTTGCTAAGTTGCTAAGCCGGTTTACCTATTTAAGTTATACAATAAAAACTTTGTGCAGCTGTATAATGTTTATAATACTAATTTATTATTTAAAAGAAATGCTTTATTTTCATTTACAGAATGCGAACGTTAAAATTGTTGAATAAAAATGACAAATACTGAGAGCATCATTAAAAGCAATATGATGATATTTTGTGATAAATAAAAAAATATGATGTTTATTTTTAGCAGATGCCTGTTCTACTAATTCATATCACATATGCAGATATAGGCGGTATCGCTTTCGTATGCATGTCACTATCAATTGCAAAAACATCTCATCAATAAATAAAAACGAAATTACTTTTTTTATTTTTAAATAAAATTGAAATTTGTTCTAAAGTCGAATTTTTATGTTTTTCACTAAGCTGTATTATGAAAAATGGCTTAAGAGATGATTAAGCTTAAAGTTTTGTTAATTGTTGCTTTGTTTACTTGAAGAACTTTGAAATAAGTTTAAGCTAAGATATCTCTAGTAACTCCTTCACACTCTAAATTCATAATCTGCAAGTAAAGAACCAGTGGCGGACTAAGAAGGGTGTGGAGAGGTCAGTCCGCCTCTGGTGCTAGAATAGTTAGAAGTGCTATTTAGGTCTTCGATGACCTTTTTGTTTTTTTTTTACTTCTTACGGGGTGCTTAGGGTGTCACCCCATGTTCTTACTAGGCTCCGAGGGTGCGGAGCTGCAGTGGTAGGGTGTCTGCTCCGCGTGACAGCTTTGCTTAGACCGCCTGGCGGACTCTGCCAGTTTGAAGAACATTCCAGTCCATCATAAACAATATTTTCGCAAAAATAGTTAATAAGCGTTTCTTCTTTAAACTTTAGAAAAAATTAATATGATAATGGCAATTAAAAAAATTCCTAGTTACTAAATGATACTTTTATGTCAGCGGATTATAATTTAATTAGTCAAAAGTGATAATTTTTTTTACAGTTATGCAAACTGTAATGGATATTTAGTTCAGAATCCAAAAATTGGACTTTTTCCTCGCGATATATCAGTTAATATCAGTTTGGAAAAAGGGTGAAAATTAATAGATAATTTTTAATGATAACGAATGTTATAAAGTGGCATAATAAAACAGGCATATATTGACATTTTGTCACACTTTCCTTATCCTTCAAATCTGCAATTATGAACAAGTTGTTGGTCATTCTTTTTGCTGCAATTATTGCATTTGCGTGTGGAGCTGTAAGATCTCTAATTTATTAATCTTTTTACAATCACATTAATTGTTGTTTTTTAACTTTGGTAGGAAAACTGCTTCAACAAGGAGAAACTTGAATCGCATGTAAAGACTTAAAATAAGATAAAAATTGCCAGAAAATTGTTATTAACTTGTTCGTTTTTAATTTTTAGTGGAAAGCAGCGAGAGATGAGTGTAAAGAAGCAATTCCAGTTGGTACTCCAGTGAGTTAAAACGCTATTAATAACGATTTACCGCATAACTAATTTTTAATTTGTCATTTTTTTGCGTAGGAGTACATGAAAAAAGTAGCTGCTTGTATAATGAAAAAACATAATCTGGTAACAATTATTTATTACATTTTCATAATTTTATTCTCCATGGTTTCATTTTTTCTATTTCTAGCTTACGGCCGATAACGAATTGCATTACGATAAACTCAGAGAGGAATATGTGAATACAAAATCCAGAGTATGTATTGTGATTCAGAGCATGAAGTGCATTATTTTTAATGAGATATTTTTGTGACGATTTTAGAATATTGATGATGAGCTAAAACAGATGGACGAATGTTGGGAACAATCCAATCACGTAAAAATTTTTATACCACGCTAATTAACAGCAACATCGAACATTAATACGTGTATTTATTATTATTCATTTAGGTCGCTGGTGACTTTTTTGATTGCTGGACTCCGAAACTGCATGAAGTATAAATTCATTTAAAAATATTTTTATAAGTTAATTATAATCTTGTCATAATTACAACAATTTTTACAGCTTTGCCCCGATTCAAAAACGTGGATTCAAGAGTAATAAAAGATGAGAAAGAACAACACAAATTAATACTTAAATTGTAAACTTTGAAATAAACTTTGAGCACAGAATTTTTGAATTGCATTCAGTTATTGTTATTATTAATGTCGAATTAAATTGATGAATACAGAGCAGTAACATTAGAAAGGCCTTGCGAAAGAAAAGTTGCACCTGCTCCAGCAACTTTAAACCGTCGAAATTGAAGCACTGTAATTTAGAAAGTTTCTGTAGCGTGTTCTAATATTCTCAAAATGTGTCAAATATCATCGATCTTTGGTTCCGTATAAATTCCATTGCAAATTAATAGAGTGGTTTTCCTTAACGCTGTTGCCAATAAGTGTTGCAAGAAGCTGTTACATAAAAATTGTAATGTGAAAGTAGTCAAGTAAACTACAATTTTTCTTAACTCTGCACATCCTGCTTTTAGAAATCAGATGTGACTGAGTTTTTTACTGCTGGTCAAATCTGCTGAAAACATTTAGTGTTTGACTGAATGCTAAACTGTATGTTTTTAGCAAGTTATAATTCTCATAAAATTAACATTTGCTTGGATAAATAAAGATGTCATTCCTAAAAAGAGGACGAGCAAAATTGTTCAATACTGCTTTTACACATAAAATTTTATACTTTTAAAATTAAGTCAAGGAGTAATATAGTCCGATTGGAATTTAAATTTTGCTCAAATTTTTTTTTGACTTCTCAACATATTTGCCATAGTCTTAAAAAAATAATGATAGTGCATGTTATCAAACGTTCATTGCACTTACAAAAAAATTAAATAACAAATAAAAAAAATATTATTCTCAAATTTTTTTTATAATAGTTTATAACTTAGAGTTAAAATATTTTAAATATTTTATTCGTCCACGTCTATGAATTATTTTGAATTTGATTGTTAAGTTTATTACAAAGTAAGTTGTCACCATATGCTGCTTAATTTTATTTTACAAAACAGATCACATTTCTTTTTTAATAATTTGATTTTCAAAAGTACCGGTTATGGAAATTAAAGCTGTTTCAAATCTGGTTTTTTTTTTGTAAATTTTTTTTAGCTTAGCTGCACTACTTTCACACCAGACAGCAAAATCAAAAATCAGCATTTGATTTTTAGACTTCCGAATGACCTATTGAGAGATGAATAACAAGAAAGATAAAAAACTAATGTACATATAGAATTGTGCAAAAATTACAGTGATATATTTTGTAAATTTTTTATTAACAGCCGTAGCAATGAGAAAAAAATCGTAATTAATTAATATAATACTCAAAACATGATTTAAAAAAATAAAACTAAACTGTTAAATTAAGAAATTTTAGTAAATACTGTACAAAGGTTCGTTTAAATAATTTTGTTAAATATTTTATCTCGAGATTATTAAATTTTAAAGGTTGCTATACAAAGTTTTAAATACATTTTCAATAAAAGTTTAAAATTACATCAAAATAAGAAATGTGGTTATTATATGTATCTTAACACCCAGTTTCATTCACTAAAGCTGAATTAAATGGAAATAGGACACTACAGCCCCACTATTCAGAATAATCATTTCCCTTTCCTTTAAATTTTAGGCCATGATTTTAAATACCCAGGTAAAATTCAGTAAACAGTATTATAACAGTTCGTGTTAAAGATGTACATGCAAATATTTTGTACTGTTGCTTTAGTTTTTTATGATTACGGCAATGCTCAAGATGTAAGATATTATTTAAATTGCATTTTATCTTAAAACTCAAATTTTATTCTTTTTTTAGACAAATCAAACAAAATGTATTAATTTCAAAAACAGTACTACATGGCCTGATAGTGTACGTATGATTCTAAATTTAACTCATAACATTTTTATTTTATTTTTTTTAAATAATGTAAATTTTCATTTAGGTAATGGAAGATTTAGATGAATGTCAACGTGAAGCTCAAGATGCTGATCTGGATGAAATTCAAAATTCAAGTGGAATGGGAGGAAGAGGTGATATTACTACAAAAATTAAAGGTTTTTTGCAAAAAGTCTGGAATCGATTTGTAAGTTTAATTATTTTTTAAGTAAGAGTTTTACTCACATTATTTCTTCACAGATAAAAACTCTTCGATGGGAAGAAAATAAAATTAGCATTTTAAACTGCATGTGGAGTAATCAAAAACTTGTAAGAAAATAATTTTTTATGAAATTACAAGCAGCTTAACTTATCAAACTAATTATTTAGTTTAATGTTGAAACAAAAGAAGTGCAATGGGACAACATAATTAACTTAATAAGAGGATTAAAAATTGATGAATTAGTACGTACAGGCTCTTAAATTTATTTTAAAAATTATTGAATGAAAAATAATCTTTGCAGCGCAAAGATCATCTTTTAGAATCTTTAGCAGAGTGTAGAACAAAGGAAACTGAAATTCTAAAAACATTCAAGTGTTTTTTCACTCACGAAGTAACTAAAACAGTAAGATAAAAGCTTCTAATATTGATTAAAATAATTTTTTAAACATGCTCTTATTATTTTTTTCAAGAATTGTCCGTTTTCGTCTAAAACACCATGGCAGACACACAGACAAGAAACTGATGTATAATAATTTGTATTATAGTGTCAATTAAATAAATTAAATACATTTTACTTCAACGATAATAAAAATTTTTTTGTGACATATTAATCTTTACTTTTTCCGGTATTTTCAAATTTATACATGATTCAAACTTTTGTGTGTGCTTGCGTGAGTAACATCCAGGATTTCCCATTGTTTGTTATAGTTTGTGGATTTTAAGGTTCAATACGATTTCTGCTCAAATATAGCATTATACGTTTGCAGTTGAAAGCTCTTGAAAGTGTACCAAGCCTTAAATATTCATATATACATTCGTCAGCACTTGAAGCAGTAAAATGTTCAAGTCAGTTGTATCAAAAACAATTCTGTTTAGCACACTTGTTTGTGTATTGATGTTTATTCTTTGTTCTGAAGCACAAGAGGTATGGTTACAAATTTTTGTATTCAATTTCAATGAAATAACTATCATTTAAATTTGTACAAATAACAGTAATTCATAACTTACGACTTACTTTTAAATTTATTATAATATTTAATGTCATTTGATATGACTCATAAGGAATAACATTAAATATTATAATTTTTTTTTAAAATTTTGTTATCGATAGAAATATAATAAATCACAAATGTTAACTCAATTACTCGGTTATTTACAACGCACTGTGGCTTACTTTAAGCAGTTAAATCAGGCTAAAGATATTTAGAACTCATTTCCTAACGATACAGGAAGTGGAAATGTACTCATTAATTTTGTATTCAGTGATGATTTAATGTTTCCAACTAATCACTAATTAAGAAGTAAGTCTTAATCACAGAGATTAAGCAAGGATTATTATTGGCTAATAACCAATTAGCCTATTTTTGAACTTATTGTTTAAAGGTATTTTAAAGACAACAAAAGCAATTCGATTGCTCAATATTTATATTTTAGGAAGAAGACATTCCTTGTGTACACTTAGGAGACAGTTCGACTTGGCCAAAACAGGTACAAATAAAAATTGTTACTAGAAAGCATTTTTTCTTAACATTTTAATTGTTATGTTGCAGCTGTTAGATGATTTAGAAGCATGCAAAAATGATCCTAGTGAGGCTCAAACCGACCAAACTCTTAACCGGAAGCAAGAAAAAAATAAGAAATTTCTGAAAAAAATTTGGAAGAAATTGGTTTACTATCAAGAGATTATTTATTTATTTTAATTTTAAAAAAATATTCTGTTGCAGCTGAAACGGACTTCCAAGGCCGAAAGAGCAAAAATTCTCGAATGCATGTGGGCACGGCAAAATATAGTTGAGTTAAATTTTAGTCAAATTTTTATTCAGCCTCATAAACTAATAAAACATTGTTTTACATAGTATAACGTGGAGGAAAACGCAATTGATTGGGATGAAGTGGATAACTTAATCGACAGTTTAAAAATCAGTGCCGAAGTAAGTTTATTTCATCCATAAATCTGTTTGAATTAACTTATTTGATTTTGATTATTTCTAGCGCAAAGACTCACTAAAGGCAGCAGTTGAAGAATGCATAGAAGAGAATAATGAAAACGTAAATAAAGTAAAAGTATTACTAATTATAGCTTATAATCATTGATTGCCTACATTTTATTTGAAGCAGTTAAAGAAGATGTCGAAATGTTTTATTAAAAAAAAATGCACAATAGCAGTAAGTTAATTTAAAATTTCTTTTATCAAAATTTAGTGTAGTAATCTAAGTCGTAATAACCTAAACCTCTTAAAATTATTACTCAAAATGATAGGCTTGCCCTGAACTGAAACGTAAAAGGAAAAATTATCCATTGTGCAAGAGCAAAGGACATGAGAAAAATAACAATAATGAAACCCCAACTAATGATAACGATGAAGGTAACAACGATAACGAAGGAGGTAACAACGATAACGAAGAAGATAACAACGATAACGAAGGAGATAACTATGATGATAATGGTGACAACGAAGAAAATTCAACAGCAGGAGGTGATGAAAACATTGAAGAAACTACAGTATACAATGAAGATGAAACTACAGCATACGATGGAGATGATGCAACACCTTTTAACGTGCACTATGATAATTAAAATATAACAATTTTTTTGTTTTACTGTATCCAATAAATGCAATAAAATATTCATTGTTTATCAACTGGTAGCTAAATTTCAATCAAACAATCAAACAATTAATTTCCTATTACATCATTTTATACTGTAGATAACAGCAATTAGTAGTTCAATACTCGAAGGTTCAAAGTGCCAAAACAATTGTTTCGCATTGAAAATTTGGCTTTTCTTCTGTAGTACATAACGAAAGATGGTTTTGTAATAGGCAAATTTTATTTTAAACTTTGAATAAATCAAATGTTCATTTGTAAGGATAAATAATTGTATTTACATCATTATCATTTTTAAAATTTGTACATAGTTATTGTACATACATTATTGATTACTACAATTTTATATACATTTTCTGTTTGAAAGAATAAGAGAATAATTTGATGAATATATTAACTATGTTTGCATTGACTAGGTGCGTATCTGTGTTCGTAATCTCACCCACTCAGCACAATACGCAATTCCTCAGTTTATGAATAGCTAATTTCCGATTGAGCAGTGAAAAACATCCTTTATCACATTGATGTATATTTTCGAAGGATATACAAGGGATTCAGCATTTATATTTTCATAGTGACAAATCTATATATTTTTTAAAGAAATATGCTGAAATTTTACGTACGTACTGCTTTCATATTATTATTAACAAACTTAACATTTCAAATTCCAATATTGCACCAAGTAAGTCAAGAAAACGACAGAAAAGAGTTGGAAATAGGAAATGTCAATAATGACAAATCTGTAAAAGAAGTAATTGTCAGTGGAACGTCAAATACATTATTCAACTCAGATTACTACGAAAACGAAAGTAAATTAGTAAAAGAGAATAAGGATGTAAAAGAAAGTAAGTTGTACGATTTAATAGGTGTTGATTATGCTATATCAAAAAAAAGAGACGTAGGTTCTAGATACAAAAGGGGGGGTGGTCATAAAAATGGAAAAAAATCAGGCAATCCTCATCAGGGGAGGGGTAATGGTGATGGGAGAGGAAGAGGAGGGCCTCATGGAAACGATAAAAACAATGGTGATTCTGGGAGAGGAAGAGGAGGGCCTTATGGAAACGATAAAGACAAAGAAGAAAAAGAAAAAAAAGAGACAGAAACTACTACACAAGTGACTACAGAAACTACTACACAAGCGACTACAGAAACTACTACTCAGACGACAACAGAAACTACTACACAAGCGACTACAGAAACTACTACACAGGCGACTACAGAAACTACTACACAGGCGACTACAGAAACTACTACACAGGCGAC
>JAQFZN010002781.1:0-10487 GCA_034687075.1 Geophilus carpophagus | reverse complement strand
TGAATAGTATTTATAAATAAGATTTTCATGCATTATTAATTTAACTATGTTTGGTTTTAAAGATTCTTCATATAAATTAGATTTAAAGATGTGTATTAAACATTAAAATATTGCTCTTTTTTGGTGTGTAATTTTAATGTACAATTTTTTTGGATTTTTGTTTTTGAAAACACGAAATTAATTGAATTAAAAATTAATAGGACTGACTTTTTTTAAAAAAATATTTTACACTTTTCTCCCATTAAAATAAAAATTTCACTCTGAATAAATAAGCTTTTTAATATATCCTGGCGTAAATAAGATTGGATTTCTCTAATCAAATTTAATTCTTTTTTTTAATCACTATTTTTATCTTCATAATTTTTCACAAATTTAATTACATTCAACTTAAAGCAACTTTTCATTAATATTTGATTAAAACTGATTACATTAACCTAGTTAAACAAATTTGTTTACAAAAAGCAATCAGACTAGATTAATTTGAGCTTAATTCAACTAATTTAGAAAACTTGTTTAACACTTTAATACATAAAAAAATCCAAAAATTAGAAAACAACATTATCTAACCTTTCTCAAAAATTGATTAAATACACAAGTGTAGAAAGAGTAAATTTATGTGAAGATGATTTGTAGTTTTCTCGAAAAATTTAATTGGATGTTTTTATAAATTATTTATCAGATACAAAATCAAGGAAAGCAATTCGCAGCACGGACTCGTATCCGAACTGATAGTTACTAGAAGCGAAAGAGCAGATTCTGGAATTTATGCGTGTTTAGCGACCAATGCCCACGGAAGGGATACAACTACAATCCATCTAGCTGTACAAGGTAAAGAAAGTTTTTAAGAAAATCGATATTTACCGAATTGATTAGTTGCAAGATGTTGATGTTGATCCGTGTGCGTTTGTGCATTTTAACTCGTTGATGAAACTTGATAATTTATCGCGTTTTAATGCGTAGCAAGATGAAGACGTCACGTCTAATTTCGCTTAGTTTTTTTTTTGCTAATGGTTTAAGAAGAGCGAGGCAAGAAATAGCAATAAATATTGAGCAAGCAACTTTTTCTTTGCACATGGCAGTGCAACCGCGCTCTAAATTAAATTTAGCAATTTTTTGTAAAGTGAAGAGAAAAAATATTTATAAAAACAAGATAGAGAAAAAGTTTTTTTGAGTAGTTGAAATTAATTTTCTAGTCGTTTGGTGTAGAGGTGCGAGGAATTTTATTTTGTATAAGATACCGGTTGATATTTGGAATTTGGAATTTGTTTTCCAAGTTTGAATTGTGTTTTGATTAAAATATTTTATTAAAAGGATTGAAATGAAAATGAAATTCCTACATCTACTTCTGTTTTGCTTTAACTAAGTTTTTAACTAATTCGGAAGTACAACAAATATACGATTTAATTGCATTATTGTGGCAGCTATATTTGCAATTTGATATATTAAAAATGATTCTAAAGTTAATTTTTTAATAAAAAATATCTTAATTAAATTAATTTTTACTAAAAATTTGGTTTTACTTTTTGATCCTATGAGAATTACCATGAAACTCGTGTTACATGCAGCTCTCAAATGAACACTGAATGCTTCAATTTGGGAGTTTTCCAATGCTTTTCGCATCTTCAAAGGAACAAAATGCGGCTCATGCTAATTTCGTGGAAAACATCAAGCACGAAAGCTAAGAAAACCACAGAAACTTTGCGGCTTTCTTCAACCGTTCAAATCCTATCCCTGTCTGGACAGAAATTGATATTGCCCAATTTGCTTTTACATAATCCAAAACCATAAACATTCACTGAACTGTTAAAATTTCATTTTAATTACCAAAACTTTTCTAATAATTATATCTCTTTCTTACACAAACGATTGTACCTTAAGCACTTTATCGATTAGATCAAATATTACCTGTCAATACCAGATGACGCTTTTATAAGTGCGACGATGAGTGACAGTTTTCTTCCTTACATGCTCTTAGGTGACATCCTTGTGCAGCCGCATTCGGTCAGTGCATAATTACCTTCTCTGCACGCTTTAATTAATCACCTCCTTTGACCTCCGGTAATAATCCGTTGACTGACCTCTTCTAAGCCACTTTTCCACACTTTTCTAACTGCCTCTCTATATGAAAACACAATCCTGACCTTAAAGCTGATCTGGCGGGCACCTTGGGGCTGAAAACTCGGTTTTCGGTCATCAGACAACGTGATGAAATCCTTAATGGCTTTTTTTTTTATTCCACTGTAGGATGAAAGAGAAAAAAGGTAAGGTTTTGAGTTTGACATGCCAATTACTCAAATTCGTGTCGTGTTAATTTGCATATTAATTTTACAGCGTAGCGATAATTAATATTGAAATTTTAGAGCTGAAAGCGATGAGTGCAACTGACAGTTGACGACGTGTTAACGACTTCACCTACACGTGTTTTGTCGATCGGTTCCGATTACGCGCTTCGGCTGTCAATGTTTAAATACGATCGGAAGCTGCCGAATTATGTCGCAATTAGTAAATTAAAGTCAAATTAAAAAGTTTACCTCTATTTCTCGACTCTATCTTTAATTCGAGCCGGAATTTTTCCAAGTTGGCTTAATCGAGGGGATTAATTTTTGCCCCGTTTGACTTCAATGGCGAATTGATGACGGGTGAAGTTTCACTAAAACCTTTTTGCATGGGTCCATTGGACCAGTCCAAATGAGGACATTAAGGTGCATGACTGGGCTACAAAATCAGTCGGTTGGAAGTTGTAGTGCACCGGGAGATTTCCGTGTTGTGCATCTCTTGGGTGGTTGATTCGAAACCCTCATCTTATTAACTCATTTGGGACGTCTGCCAACCATTTCTCGCGATCTTTCTTTTCAGCTTTCCTACACGTCGTTAACGTTTATAAGCAACGATTGGCAAACGAGTGTCATGGGTGGTAACGTTAACCTACCACTTCCGTCTTGGGATTTTTTAAATTTATGTTTTAAACTGAATTAAAACTGAATGGGTTGTAATTTATTTTGCAGAACCACCGGAAGCTCCCCGCTCTTTAAATGTTGATGATTATGACGCACGGTCGGTGCATTTAGCTTGGACACAGCCGTATGATGGGAATAGTCCTGTGGAGAAATACATTGTGCAGTATAAACACGTTTTAGGTAAGTAAGGAATTTTATTTAAACCTAAAAGTCGTTAGTATTTGTAATAAAAAAATTATGTGGTGGTTTTATTGATTGTTTTGTTCATTAATTGGGTTTAAATTGGAGAAATTGTTGTACAGATTAAGATGTGCATTGTCTTGCTGTACTGTAATTAGTGTCTTTAAGAAAAAAGTAACACATCTTAATTTATGTTTTACCATCTTTAAAGATTATTGATTTTGTGGTGAAAAATGTCATTGAAAAAACAAAACGAATCTTTCTTTTTTTTTTTAAATAATGAAAAGGTAATGTGCTGCTCTCATGGTTTTTAAAATTGTGTTTCTAACTTACCACACGAGTAGAAAGATTAAAATGTAATTTAATGGAACGGTGATGACAAACGTCACATGTCTCAAAATGTGACTTTAACCTATGGGAAACAGGTTGAAAAGGAAATGAAACTCGATAAAAAGTGATAAACAAATTTTAAAATTTAAATATGTAAAATATATAATAGTTTTAAAAATAAATATCGTTACTTATTCATTTAAATTAAAACTTAAATATCCTGCGAACGTTTGAGTGTCATATACATTTATTTTATTTTTTATTTAAATTATTTTTTTAAATTATTTAGTTCTATTTTTACTTTTATTTTTACAGCCGATTGGTTTGGAGGTTCTGCCAATGAGACAGTGAAGGGATCAACTCCCGGCGCCGTGGTGTCCAGTTTGTTACCCGCCACCAAGTACTCGTTCCGAGTGATGGCCGAGAATGAAGTAGGAGTGAGCGAACCCAGCGAAACTGTAGTTGTGACGACTGCAGAGGAAGGTGGGAAGAATCATACGGGAAATTGAAATGTCGATTGATGATGGTACCTGTTACAGCCCCTTCAGCCGCACCGATTCACATTCACATTGAAGCGACCCAACCGCAGTGTCTCATAGTTTCCTGGAAGGTAAAACTGGAAAGGATTTGGTTTTTATTCGGTTTCTGAAATTCAATAAGTAACTGAATAACGCAAACGCTGAAAGAAGAAAAATTACAAGATTGAAACAAAAAAGAATAATAAAATAAAATAAAATAAAAAATAGAAAAATCGATTTTTTTGTTTGATTAAAGATGAACTTAAAGAAAGGCACAAAGCAGAGCTATTAAATTATTAAAGTGCAGTGACTGTTCATCTTTTATTATAATAAAATTTTTGTCTGTGCTCGATGGGGCGTCACTTATCCTTATGGATGATCGAATTAAGAAAACATTGAAAATGCCTCTCGTCATCCTTGAGGACAATCTTTAATTCGAGTGACTCGGGGTTGCCAATTAAATTTCGTCAGTGGTGAGTGCACTTTTGAAACGAGGAATTAAATTAAGTTTCATGTAGTGTCACGACAAATAAATTGGCATCGGTCGTCCAATTGGGTCAAAATGTGGACTGAGGCCAATTTTTATATTTTCTCTGTCTTTTGCAGCCTCCTCAGAAGGATTTATGGCATGGTGAAATACTCGGATACAATGTCGGGTACAGAGTTCAAGACACCGCCGAGCCCTTTCTCTTCAAAACCGTCGAGAGTGAAACAGACGGCACAGGGCGTTTGGAGCTGAGGGCACTTTTGCCCTTTACCAAATACGATGTTGTCGTACAAGCGTATAATAAAATCGGTCCGGGGCCGTTGTCGGATCCGATCGGTGCAACGACAGCTGAGGAAGGTCGGGTATTTTTTTTATTTAAATTTTAAAAGGGGTTTTTACTTTTAATTAAGGGTTGCGATCGTGATTTGTGATGGGTAGACGAGGGTTATAAAAGATAATTAAACAGTTGGTATCGTGACGTGGTTGACACACCTCGTGATGAAAAATAGCATGTTGAAGGTATAAATGAATTTTTGCTAGAGAATGGTCTTTGACGTGAGCACTTTGATTAATGAGGTGGAAAATCCAGTGTCAGTTGAAAAATGAGTTTTATCCTGCTAAAAGAGAAGAAAAAAGTTGGCGATATAAGAAAGAAAGAGATAATTCAATTGAATTTTCTTCTTTTTTTCATATATTTTTTATACAGTGATAAGTTTATTTATCTAACATCATTCTTTAGATAACATTCGATGACATATTTTTTTTTATTTCGACAAATTCTATTTGTACAGTGCCCAGCAGACCTCCATCGGACGTTCGATGCTCGGCTCATTCGTCTCAGAGCATCCATGTCACTTGGTCGGCCCCGACGACCTCATCGATCCATGGGGTTCTGCAAGGCTATAAAGTGTTATACAAAAGCAACAGCCGAGAACAACATCGAGTTCCATCTCGTGGCCAACATGGTGAGCTCTTTCCCACCACCGTCGAGATGTGTGTACACTCTTGCATTCTGCTGATATTTCCACTATTCGTCTTGCGGAATGAATGTGTGTGTGTGTGTGCCTGTGAGTTCTCGTCTACAGTCTAATACACACACTTTCTCATTCTCTTTCTTTTCTTTTCATTCCTCTTTTGTCTTCGCCCACAAAAGGCCATTTTCTCACGCCTAACTCCTCGCGTTGGCTCTCGATGGCTTTCCAATACGACCAACGGTCGAGTGGAATTTGAAAAGAAAATCTTTTGAAAACCACACGTTTGCGAATTTTATTCAGTAAAACACAAATCTTGCAAGTCGTATAAAGAGAGAATTCAAATAGCAACTTGTGGCTTTACAAATTTCTTCCAATTTTAAACTCGCAAACTTTTGCTTCGTTGCCACTGACGATTCAATTGACTCGGCATGAAAAATTTACAATCCATTTTATGAATATTTAATAAATTGTGCGCTGCTTTTTAAATTTGCACTTTGCAGTTTAAGGGTTTGGGTTAACCTTTCTTCTTTTTATCATTATTTATTTATTTACATTATAAACAAAAAATATAATAAAAAATATTAAAAATAATATTTCATATTTTTTTATTGTTTTTACACTTAATTTTTTTTTTCTCTTTTAGTTTCATCTTCAGACATGGAAACTAAAATCACATCATCTCTCGAAACGATTTTACACGGATTAGCCAAGTTTGAAAATTATTCAATTCAAGTGTTAGCGTTCACTCGAGTAGGAGACGGAGCTCGCAGCGATCTGATTTCTTGCCAAACTCTTGAAGATGGTAAGACCCCCAAGAGAATTTACAGGTGTATGTAAAACAGAACGGATTTGTTGATCTTTTTTTTTTTAAAAAAAAGAAATTATTAAATTAAAAAAAAGCAAAGATAACAAAAAAGTTAAATTAAAATTCTTCCCGAATCTGTTTTATAAATTCTTATTCAAGACGAGGTTAATTCGCAGGCTTAAAGGGTTACACATGGCCAGGAACGAATAACTTATTTCCATTAATGTTTCACGTGATGCTCAACAGAAGCTTTCATCTGGGATTTACGAGTCGGTCCCACCAATCGATGGGATTTTATTAAAGTTGATCACCACTGGACCACGTGATTTTGATGACACTAGGGTCGACTCGAACCAAAGAATATCACTTGGTTTTTTTATTATAGCAGACATGAACCTCCTAAAACTTGTTCTATGTTTGTAGTACCCGAGGCACCCGCAAAGGTGAAAGCCATCGTCACTTCGGAAGACTCGATCCTGCTCACCTGGTTGCCTCCACACCAACCTAACGGGCTCATAATACGCTATTCGGTTTACATTCGGACCACCAACGACGACGTGGAGGTAAATAAACATTACCTTAACCATAACTCATGCCTGTCAAACTTTAACCACACCCTTGTTCCTATAAAAGAACACCACAAAGACTATAGTGTCTGGCGATCAATTGGAATATGAGATTAAAGGGTTACGCAAAAAACAACGCTATGAATTTTGGGTTACTTCATCTACATCAATTGGCGAAGGCCAAAGTACGAAAATGGTGAGCGTGGCACCAAATTCCAAAGGTAACTAGAGATATTAATTGCTTTTGTGTTTAAATTTAAATAATGATGGCGAAATGATTGAAGGACAATTAATGGCTAACTGAATGATATGAGTTTCTTTAATTATTGGTTCTCATTTTCATATTTGCAGCTGATTTTGACTGCTCCATTAATTTCTATGATGAATTTGTGTTTACAAATCTATTTTAGATGGCGGATGGGAGAAAGGAAGAGTTATTACTTTTTCTTTTAAATTTTTGTCTTAAAGGAATTTCAAAGTGGTTCTATTTTTCATAACATTGGGTTGAAGAATATATTAATTTTGTTTTGTATTTATGGAATTTAGTAATATAAAAATTAATACTTAGATTTAGTTAGGATTCAGTTTGATGTATTATTTGAAAATTTTTCCTTAAAAGTTTCTACTTTTAATTGAAAACCTGATTCTGATAACGTAATTTCAATATAACCCTGGGGCCACACAAAGTTTTTCAAACATTTCCAAACATTTCTTAAATTATAGAAATATTTACATAGGAAAATTAAAAAAATCCGTTTTCACTTTTAAAGTTCCAGCAAAAATCTCATCATTTGGATCGACCGTAATCTCTCCTTGGAAGGAAGAAGTTGTTATGGAATGTGATGCCGTCGGGGTTCCTCCATCTATGCGTACTTGGAATGTTGGGTATTTTATTATTTGCATTTAATTTAATTACTTATTAATATTCCACACTTAAACCCAGAGGTCAAACGATACCCCAACACGATCGTTACGAAATCAATCCTCAAGGAACTTTACTCATCCGCAACGTTCACTTAACCGACTCAGGCAACTATTCGTGCCATGTACAAAACACCCACGGCTCCGACGACATAAATTACGTCCTCATAGTTCAAGGTAGTACTTAACATATTCCAATAATTAACTCTTTTGTTTTTAATTTATAATTATAATAATAATTATAATAATAATAAAAAAATGACTAAACCGCTGTCAAGGGGAAAACACCTGTTACATAATTAACAAGAGAATGCAGGTGTTAATGGCAGCATAAATTTGAAGAAAAATGCACATTTTCTAGACGAAACTTAGCGTGGATTATTCTCTTTAGCACCACCTGTTCCCCCTCACCTGGTTGTTTCATCGACCACATCAAACTCAGTGACCATGTACTGGAAACCAGCTGCAGATGGCGGCAGTCCGATCACAGGTGCATTGGAGTGACTATTGTCCATTTTAATGAAATATAATGTTATCTTCTTTTATTATTCATAGGATATGCACTTACATTAAAACGTGAATATGGTGAATGGGAAGAGATACAATTAGAGGCTGATTGCAGGTCGCATGTGATTGACAACCTGTGGTGTGGTTCTAGATATCAATTATACATAAGTGCTACTAATATGATTGGGGCGGGAGAACCGTCAGAAATTGCCTCTTTTAAAACGAAGGGATCAGGTGAGTTTTGGATTTGGAATTTCAGGTGTTTATTGATTAATTGACTCGTGTTTCAGCTCCATCGGCTCCGTCGAAGGAGCAGTTTATTTATCCGGATTCCGAGTTTGTCGCGCTTAATTTAAATACTTGGGATGATGGCGGATGTTCAATTTTGTATTTCATTGTTGAATACAAACTGAAAGCGGTCGGGGATTGGATTCTCGTATCGAATAATGTGAAGCCTCAGAGAGACACGTTCTTAATCCCCGATTTGGAACCACGAGTCTCCTACAACTTACGTGTGACTGCACATAATTCAGCCGGATCTCAGACTCAAGTGTACGATTTCACGACCCGCTTTCTACCTGGACGTAAGTACTGGGTTTAAAAATGGATGAAAGCTGGGAATTTGAAATTTATGTCGGGTGATGTTTTGTTTATCTTTGAGAAAGTTAAATGTGCTTCGTTGCATCAATTTCTCAGCTTTTTATTCTCGACCAATTTTTATTCTAATTTACGAGTTAGCTTTTTTGGTTTAAAGTTTTTGTTTTAGAGTTTGAAAATGTAAACATTATTTAGCGATCTAAATTAGCTGTAAAATTAAATTTGCTTTTTTCATCGAGTTTGGATAAATTTGAAGAGTTGATTTTGGATGTTGGGTTTGTCGAAGACGTTTTGCTAATTGAAATTAAATGTGGATTGTCATTAGTGCTCAAGATGGGAGGAAAGGAAGAGGAAAAATGGTAAAATTAGTACGAGGGAAGTGAACCGGATGCATTGAATCGATATTTTTCTGCCATGGACTTTTCTTTCTCTTCATAGGTTGGGATTACGAGGGTGCAGTAGCTGCAAAACTTATTTGTTTTTTTTTTTCTCTTCATTTGGAGTGAAAGAAAAATATTTGCACAAGGGGCAAATTCTCAGATGATTAATTAATTTTCGCATTTTGCAAAGAAAAAAAAACTGTATATTCTCGAATCGGTATTGGCAATGGGGAAAACGAAGGCAATTGTCTTCCATTTTGAAGAATTAGTCACATGGGAATTGAGTAGAATTTTTTGGGCGCGGATAAAAGTTATAGATGTGAATTTTTTTTCCTTTTTATAGGCTCGGAAATTCATCAAGACGCAGAGCACGAAATTGAAGAAGGGCAAATTCCTTTCTATTTCGACCCCAGCATCATTGTTCCAGTAGTGGCAGCCGTTTTAGGATTGTTGATTATTTGTGTGACTTACGCCGTTTGTAACAGTTTGAGACGAAAACAAGTTGCGAATAAAAAAGGTACAAGTTGTAAATCAAATTTAACTTGTCATTTTTGAAAAACAAAATGTTTTTTTGGATGTTTTGTTCGATACACGAGTTGAATTTGATGTTGGTTTAATCGAGAATCGTTTCGTTCTTCGTTTTCCTTTTACGTACGAGCAGTGAATTGTCTTATCTAAATGTGTCGTGTGGTTCTGGTTGCCAAAAGTAGAAACTCAGACCACATTTATGATGTTCAGCTGCAAACAATATCTGTTGTTACTTGTTAGAAAATGGGCAAAATTTTCCATCGTTATTGCATCGATTTCGCCATTTGGCCAACATTTATTTGCCATTCAACAAAAGTTTATTTAACAATTTAATGGCAAATATTTCTATTTTTATATGAACATGTGATAGCTGAGTAAAATGGCTCCTTAAGGTCTATTTTCACATGCATTTGAGTGAAATTTTGATTTAACTTTATTGCAAACTAAATAAATGCTCAATTTAACTTTTATGCAATTTAATATTCAACAGTATATTTAAAATACTGAATTTTCCTCTTTTTAAGCAATGGAAATCAATTTAAAAAGCAATATATTCTTGTGTATACATTTTATTATTATTATTTGTTGATACAACACATTGGTAACCAAGCGTTTGACTTCGCTTGTGCAATTGATGCTTTAGATGATGTTTGAGAAAATAAAAACATCCTTTGCTGTTCATTGGTGCCAGTCTCGATCTAACTAACGTCGTAAAAACGATACACCCAGGACCAATG
>JAQFZN010002780.1:0-10490 GCA_034687075.1 Geophilus carpophagus | reverse complement strand
AACCTCAAAAAATAAATTGGTATCATTATCAATTGATTTATACTGACGTGTTGTTTATGACTATTGCTGGAAATGATCATGATGGTAACTCTCTCATGGTGATTGGCAAAACGTTAGGTAAGTTACAAATTCTAATTTAATTATGAGCATTTTTATTTTTATTCTTATTCTTTTAGGACCAAAATTTAATGTTCAAATTGAAGTAAATTAATTTAAAGTTTTGATGTTACAATAATCACATTAATTCGATTAAAATAGTGTTGTAAATTAATATTTAATTAAAGTACCACTAGCAATAAATTATTATTTCAAGACATTTTGAGTTTTAATAATTTCAGATTTATATTACAAAGTTAATTTATAGATCACACGTACAATAAACCGATTAAACCTGGTGTCGAAGATTACATTTCCTAATAATCTGATGTACCCAGTTGATATTTCACTTCCGTTTTCTCATTTCTAATAAGTAAACTAAAAAATTTTTTATATTTAAGTCTTTATTAAACACAGCAAAACCTTAAACGTTTAAAAATTTGCCGGTATCTACAATTTGTTTCAAATTTCGTAAAAATAAAATAATTTTAAAAAAAGATATAATAAATGTTTACTGATAAAAACCGGCCTTTTCACTTACAGATTTATGTGGTTTTCTTTATAGTGTCCAGGTATTAATTAAGTTATAAATCCTATATACATAAAAGTATTTTACAAACGTGTACGGTTTCTATAATTAGTATAACAAGTTTAATAAATTTTGTTAATCAAAATAATCACGCATAAGGTGGGTATTCCTCTGACGTGGTTTTTGCTCGTTGCCATTCTTCAGCTAGTCTATCGCCCAAATGTTCTGTTTTTCCTCTCGTTATTTCACTAAGTGGTGGTTCTGTTGCTTGAGCCATACTTTGTAATTCGTCCATATCATCGATTGACCATAATTTGTACACCATCCAGCCAAAAAGGGCAGCCAACCCTACTCCGAAAACCCAAGGTGTCATTGCTCGTCTTGACGTTAGTACAGCTTTTACGGGTATGTCCACCTCAATAAAGGGGGGTATTTTGACTGGTGGAGAACTAACTGATATAGAGAACATAGGTGAATAATGTATTCAGGTTGACTTTATACAGTAGGCGTAGATATTTCAGTGTCTTACTCTTCAGTTTTATCATGGTGCAGTACAATATTTAAATTCATTGTTCCATCATTCAGTGATAAATCAATGCAATACAGATTTTAATGTATTTTCATTTTGATAATTTGCTGTGTACTTTTTTCAACTTTCGATTACTACTATAAAGATAAAAGAATTAAGAGCAATGAATTTAATCTGCTTGTGACAATTAATTGTTGTGCTCGAGTTAACTAAATCGTATTGTAAATAAAGATGTTTATTTAAAAAAAAGAATCGTCTCAACAAACATGTTAGGAATTGAATGTAAATAAACAAATTGCTTTTCATATTTAACAAGCTAATTGTTTATTTAAGGATTATAGTTACTAACTCATAATATTTGAAGTGCTGTGCTAGGTTTAAAAAAATGAAGTGCTTTAGTATTTTTATGCTTGTTATTGGACAAATTTTGTCTTTTGAAAAATCTGACAAACCCACCAGTTTTAAATTTGAAGTGTCAACGTCTCAAGGTAAAAATAATTTTATCACTTTGTAATCGTTTTATCTGATTCCATTAAATGTAGGTCTATGGTAAAACTAAACAAATATGTCTCTGGTTTACTTTAGAAACAATGAATTTGTTTGAAATGAAACCTGAAGAAATTATTGGCTATTGTCTGCGTGTTTGTCGTCGCTTTGTAGAAAGAATGCATGAATGTGCATCATTATTTAACTCGGTTTACGATTCTAATAGAGGAGTGTGTAATTGTGAATGTGGTTATCAACCAAATTTGTATCGATACGATTAGTAATTTTATAATTTCACCAATACATTTTCTTGTTTTACTGCTCATTTTTTGTGTTCAGTTACCTGTAGTTTAAAAATATAAATGTATTGCAAGTAGTAGAAATAAAAATGTCAATTCTATTATACAATGTGTATGCAGCCATTTACTACTAATGCGCACTGTTTAATATACAATTACTGCATAGAAACAAAGTATACAGTACTGTATAAACAGTGTTAAACCATTATTACCGTATTTTCTTTTAGCTCCTTACTGTTTTGTACAGTAAAAATGATCAAAAATTCTAAATTACAGTATTTATTACATTTTTTTGAAGAGTTGCCAATTTACAATAAGAAAAAAGTTTATTTGGAGTGTCTAATAATGCATGAAATTGTAGAAAAAACTCAACTACTTTATTAGCCTGAGTTTCAGTAGAGAGAACACACAAGAGTGTGTCAAATTAGACGTCATTGTGTTGATGTTGGTAATTTATTGTTTAGAAAATGTTTTATGATTTGTTGTTATTAATTTACGTCATAAGTGATGACACATCTTATGTGTGTTTTTTGTGTTCTGCGCAAGTGTCGTTACTCTCGTTTTTATGTACCCCACACCGTTCACAGCTCTGTGGATTTTAAGCTGTATAATCATAAGTGATATTATTACTATGTTACACTTATTTTACTTACGTAGTATTTTTCTGTCTGAGAATATATTCCCACTTTAAGTTTAAAAGTGTGCATCGAGTTTGTTTCATTTCTTGATCCATCAATTCTCACAAAGAGTAATCTAAAAACAAAAGTGAAACTAAAAACTAATACACATGTGTACAGCAATCTAAAAATAACCAAGATCTCATAACAGACAACATTATTGTTATTTGAAGTTCTGGGCTGAGAACTGAGTATTGTTGATAATTTTATATTATAATCTTAAAACCTGACATTTCACAAGCATCAGACAAGACGTTATTAGAAGTAAACAAATTCTGGTGTTATGCTTTCTAAAATAGAAAGAAATGTTTTGAACAAAGTTTAGAAATGTTATAATTTTTTTAAAAAAAGTTAACGATTAAATATGTATGATAGAACACCAAGATACGGATCTCCAAAAGAGATAACTCCTGGGCCGGGACAATACGATATTCAAATCCAAACAAGTTTTACAGAAACACCCTCAGGTTTTTACTGATTTTAACGTTGTGTAAACTATAATTGAGATGTTAAAATTTGAACTCTTTTACAGATTATTCGGCTCCGTTTTTGGTATCGAGTGAACGATTTGAAAATAAGACTTCTACTGATAATGTGTCTCCTAATTCATACACGATAAAAAATGAAATTGGAAATAAACCTGTAAGTGTTTTGGTTTATTCAATTTGAAAAGTAAACTAATTATTATATTTTAGGGTGGATATTTCTGGTTGTCAACATCCAAACGATTTGAAGATCCATCACATTTTAAGCCTAGAAAATCACGAGAATTTAATTTTAGACTTGGAAATGGTGTGTGTAATACACCTTTTCCCACCTTGCGTGCAACTAGGAAGCCATTGGCTGTAAGTTAGAATTATGTAATATTTAACCAAACTTCTACTACTGTATTTTTATCCTAATTTATGATTTTAGTTTTTATTGAATTTGTTTCACAGTGTAAATGTCATGATATTAGACTTTATTATAAAGTTTCTCTATATGTTTGGTGTGCACATTTCAAAGACATCAATGAAATTAACTCATAATTTGTGCTAAAAAATAATCAAAGTGAAAATAATATGGTTTTAATCTTTTTTGATGTTTATGGGATAGTTTAACAGTTACAGAATTCTAATACTCACTTTAGGCAACTAAAGATAAAAGAAATTTTACACCTCCAAGTATACCCGATCGAAAATTTGCAAATGGTTATGAATTTAATCCCGATGGCAAGCTATATAAAGTGGATCCAACAGATAATGACAACACAATTGGGCCAGCTTTTTATAACGTACCTACTAAAGAAGTAAGTTTTAATTTTACAATTATCTCTTTTTCATATAAATATATAACTAAATAATGTTTAATTACAACAGTCATGTTTAACAACATTGCTTTACAAAGGAAATTTTTGGAGTCATCGTTCTGAAACTAGACAACCCATTACTGAAATCACTCCTGGACCTGGTGATTACAACATTCCAAATATTTTAAAAAAAGATCTAATGCATTTTCCTCGTGATCCACTGCATATGCCCAGATATTTGGACGAAATAGTATACAATGAATTAAAACAAGTGAGAAAAATTGTTTTATGTACAAAAATACAAAATATAACGGTTTTTTTTTATTTTGTAAATGCCAGAATACTCCGGGTCCGGCAGGATATTTTATTCCAGATTCATTTTGCATGAACTTAATGGATTTATGTTGTGACAAAGCGCCATTTGGAACTTCAGCTGAGGTAAACATTAAATAAAGTCTGCTCTAAAGCAAGTATTTAATTTTAATTTTTATATAGCGTTTTCCCAAAGAGAGTCCCGCAGTAGAATCATATTCGTGCCATTCTTCGAATGCCACTGGCAGTCATTTTCAAAATTCTTCACTTGCTCCTTTTGGCTCTACTGCACCACGATTTAAACGCTTTAGCACAAATTGGGGACCGGAACCAAACCGATATCATATAAAGAGCTTTGTTGACGAAGCAAGAGCTAAAAATTTTCACGCTAAAGTTATTACACAAGCTAAAATCGCACCGTTCGGATCAAGTACTCCTCGGATGAAATTACCTGTTGATTCATTCACAATTTTTGACAAACCGTTGCAGAAAAGAATGGTAACAGATATTTTGTGATTAAAAATAAAACCTGTTAATTATGCAATTATATAATTTAGGTGTTAGATTTATCAACAAAGTCAGTGCCAATAAAATCAATAAAATCAACCAGAAGGCCTACAAGGCGTCTGGTACCATCAAAAGTAAATCTAATTTAAGCATAACTATGTTTTAAGCATTTGAACTGATAATTATGCTATTAAAAAAATAATTTTGCTGTTTAGGTAGTTCATCCTGCTCCTGGAGATCACGAAGTTACAAGAGTTTTGCTTTATCTACGGCAAAAGACAAGTCATAGAAAGCCTTCAAGTCGAAAGCCAGACCCAGCAGCTTTTCTTGTATCAAGTAAAAGATTTTCTGACAGTGAGTGCGACGTTAACAAAAAATTAACATTGGAAAAATGCAAACGCCCAAAAAAATGTGAAATTCCAGGTAACCTAATCTACATTTTTTTTAATGAGTAAATTGTAATGTATGTTATTTTTTAAGGTCCTGGGACATACAATCTTGCAGACGTAAATCCATATCCTAAACAGGGTATCAGCTTTACCAAACAGAAAAGATTTATAAAACCAGTGCAGACTCGCTGGCCTAGTCCAGCATCATACAAGGTAAACATGACACTTTTTTTTAAAAATAAAATGGTTGTTGGAACTCTTAACTGCCTGGTGATGGAATGTAAGCAACGGTAAGCCATTGTTGCAAGTTAAATGGTACTAAACTTTACTTCAGTTACGATAGCACGGTTGAAAAATCTCCATAGTATCGTACATAAGAAATTTCATACTTTTTCTAAAGTGACTAATTTCAACATATTTGACAGCTATCACCAGCTTATTATGACACAGTTTTGAAGAGTACTTACAACGCTACTCTTCATTCTGAGCTTCCACGAAATTTTGGTGCAAAATGGCGACCTACTCCCTTCAAAACAAGGTATTCAGCCTAACCCATTACTTCAAAGCTTTTGTGAATGTCTTCGGTATGTTTGGATTAAATCAAATGCCAGTAATTTGTATGATTCAATAAAATCTAATCTGATGCAATTATTTTTTCTGATAATTATTTTAATTATGAAAATAATGTTGGATTAATTTTAAAGTTCACACGTTTGAATTCAAAGGATTCTTTCTTTATAATTGGTGAATGTCATCAAGCATCCTTAAAAAGGTAAAGAAATAAATCAAAAAAAGTGTTATAAAATAAAATGTTACAAACCCGCGATACACGCCGTTAGCCAAGATGTAGAAAGTGCAGTAAAAAAAGAACGAGTTATTACACTAACAAAATTTGGTAATTTAGTCGGAACTAATATTGAAATTGTAGCAATATTGAAGGCAAGATGTATTATATTTGCAGTATCATTCAACAAGTAAATAGCCAATGCTTGAGAACGTTTCTTGCAAACAATGAAAGAAAAATATTGTAAATTAACTAAACTAAATTTTTAATGCCGAAAACTTTTACCGAAATATTGGATGCATTTAAAAGTTCAAATGCCTTTAATTCTTCGTAGATGAGTTTTGTTGCAATAGCTTTTGCTACGTCGAAACACTCTTCCCATTTAATTCCGACAATGAAAACAAACGGACGCAATGCATTTGTTACTACCCACTATTTTAAAACATCTTCATTAAATCGTGGAATTGATATTCAGTAGCTTCATATTTACGATTAAATTGATTTTCATTCCGACCATTGCTGCAAACCACTCGAAGTAATCATCAAGCATGAATGGAAATAAAGCAAACACCATTCCTGCTGCAATAATACCTCCACTCAAATGAAGAGCATCAAGAATATGACAAACAATACTTTCTCCAATGTTGTTGTAAACAGCTACACTGAAAATGAATAAGATCTAATTCAGTAGTTCGTAATTTAAAAATAATTCATTAATACTTATTTGAGATATATTCAATATCTTCCTCAGTTAATCTTGTTTTATCTAAATCGGGATACATAAGTCGCGTCATAGTCAAAGCTGACGCAATAGACATTAAATTAGCAGTCAAATGATGTACTCCGTATGAAATATCGTGTCTGAATGTTCCATACAAAGCGCCACTATTAGTAACCATTCCAAGAGTAGAAATTGTAAATAATTCTGAATTGCTTGTGTAAGGTACGTAGTGTCTTATAAACATAATAGAATCATTCTGAAAAAGGAAAAGAGAGTGCGGTTTGATTAATAAACATCTTTAATTATTAAGTATATTTAATTTAATGTACAAATCCGAAAAAGATGGATGTGGTTGCTACAACTGATTCAACAGTATTAGTTCCAAAAACGGAATAAAAAACAGTAGAGATGTGACATATGATGTGCTTATTAATTTTATAATGATGTAAAATTGCTACAAACATACTGAAAACAAGTATGTGGCAAAATATCTAAATAATAATATACTGATAAATAATTAAGGATAAAAAAACGCAGTTTATTAATTATTACTTGAAAGGCGGGCAATGGAGCATGTTTAATCAGCGAGAAATTTTCATCGCTTTTAAAATCACCTGAAATTAAAAAACCAAAGACAAAAACTGCTCCAAACTTTACTTGACCTCTTATCCATCCAAGTTTATTCGAGAGGCAATAAAATATTTGCGATGGGGTTTCATAATGTAAAAATAGCAAACCAATTAAAAATTGCAAATTTAAACCCCAAAAAACTTGGCGCCAATTTATCTATTTTAAAAAATTATATCATTAAAACATCTCGTAATCTAATACAGTAATTAACTACCTTAGTATGATGTCTAGATAGTGTAAAACCAAGTAGAAGTAGAATCCACATTCCAGCATAGGAAACAAATGTCTCTTTCGAAGTAACAGAAACAATTAAGGCATAAATTGCAATCGATGCAAAGCAAATTAAATGGACAATTCTAAATGAAAATAATAAAATTAATTATATTAACTAAAAAAAATCGCATAATAATTCGTTTACGGATATTTGAAAATTTTCTTCAATATTTTTTCGCCACCCCATAGTTTAAAATATTTCCAAATTAACCGTTTAATTAAAACCTTGATAACTTTGTAATAAAACAAATATCCATATGATATGAATGTAATTAAAAGTATTAGCTTTATGCCGTGACACCAATCGACATTCATACTATCCTTGAAAATTATTGCTATAACCAAATATATATTGTATAAAACAAATATAAGTACTCCCGACATGCAAAGAATTGGCAGTTTGTAGGATTTCCACACATTTAATAGTTTATTTCGCTTTTGTTGTTTAATAAGGCTTTTAGAAAAACCAAATGGATTTTCAAATTTTTCTTCATTTGTTTTATCAGTCGCAGATGGCTTAACGAATATTTTCTTGACTCTTTTCATGCTTTTATGTGTAGCAGAAGAAGTTTTTACATGTCAAGGTTGTTTACATGTGTAAGCAAACAATGAAGTAAATACTAAACACAAAAACATTGTATTGTATTGTCAAGTCGTTCAACCTTGTGTATTGTGACGATTACACAAATGGCTAGAAAGTGACTAGCTTATGTTCCATTCCGAGGTAAAGAATGTTTCTATTTAAATGTAACTAGATTGTGAGTATTACCAAAAAAAATACACAGAACAATTAAACTTTACATTTTATTTTCAGTTTTATTTGAAGTTGATTCATGATTTCTATGCTAATTATAATTATAACGAATGTTTCAACCGCCTGAAAGCCAAGAAGTGATCAAATTGGAAAACCTTGCTTTGAAAAAAGTAGTTCTAATGGCAGGAAGTATCTGGCAAGAAAATGAAACTGATCCTGATTATTTACGACACAAACTCGAACAAGTCTTGCAGTACTTCCGTATGTGTAAGTTGCTTTAAATTTTTATCAATATTTTTCATTCAACATTTAATTATACTTATTTATTTTTATTTTAGCTATTCATTTACAGCGAAAATTAAGCCATGTTTTGGTAACAAATTATCGGCCATTAACTCTAGGTCATGCTTTGTGGTTAATTGAAAAAGGCTTGGATCATTTAGACTTATCTTGTGCATTTAGCAATGTTTCTTTTGGCGTGTTGTCATCTCTTTTGTCTCCTGAAGCAAGATCGGTATTTGTCTATTAAATTGAATAGCTATACCTATTTCTATATAATCCTTATTTTGAATTTATCTTTTAGAACTTGACATCACTAAATTGCACAATTTGTTGGCTTCACTCACACGAATTTTTACCATCAACAGTTTTGGATTTATTGCCATTATTTCCTAGTATTCGTCATTTATGGTTAAGTTACACATTATGTCATGTAACTACTCTATCTTTGCTGGTCACACATTGTGAACATCTTACATCCTTATCACTCACTGGATGTGATATTAACGATGCAGGAATAGCGTGTCTTTGGTATCAATCTTCGTTGAATTACAAATTAACTTATCTCGACATAAGAGGAACAGAAGTGAGTTGTGCTGGAGTTGCAATGGCATTACAGCGTATACCAAAACTAAGAGAAATATTGTACGAAAAAATGGTTCAAGCATTATTGGCATTAGAAGAATCTATGCTTTTACAACAGGAATCTCCATGTGCATTTCAACTGGAATCCCCATGTGCATTACAACGAATTCATTTCAATATGCTACCAGAAGATCCATTTCCTTCTACAATTAATCAGGAGATAAATCAAAAAGCACTTCATATATCTGGTATTAAATGCCGAAATATAAAACATATTTCAATGCGTATGCACAGTGCTTTTCTTCCTTTAGGAATAAATATTGAACTTTATACTAGATTGACAAACCTTGAACTGCATTTTATGGATGGAAATTCAGCAATTTATTCAAATCTAAGCGATGTCATTGAAAATGTTAAGCGTCATTTGAAATTTTTGTCGTTAAGAAATGTTCGAAATGTACCACTTACAACATTACTCAGTGGATTTCAACAATTAGAGAGGTTACATCTAAGTAACATTAACGAATTAATTGAAAGGATTCAGGGCAACATTTCGTGTATGTCACTGAAAAGACTTGAATTGTCATCACTTTCAGGAAGCATCATTGCAATGTTGTTGTGTGCTTGCATTAATGTCCAAACTTTGTGGTTGCATTCGGTGGATATTGGGACGGATGTGTTTAGTAATGTTATACAGAAAGGTGGATTATTTTGCCTTCAGTTTGCATCGCTGAGTTATTGTTCAATTCATTCGTGTGCAGAGATAGATCAGTTGATGAATTATAGCCGAAATTTAAAGCTTTTGAACTTGCATCAAAATGCATGGCCGATTAATGTTGTTGGTTCTGAATGGATTGCTGAGCACAACCAATCGGGAAAAATTAACACTTCGTTTATGAATAATCTTTTTAGTGAAGGACTGCAAATTCTTTGTCCCTTCTGGGCTTGTGAGACGTGTCAAATGTTTCGGAGCAATTCAGCAATGAATGTTAATGTAAATTTTATGGATTCAATCCAGAGATTAAGGGTGACTCATTCTAAAAAACTAGATGAAATTGATTATTAAGTGGAAAAATTGATTCAATTTCAAATTAAAAATTAGTCTTTTTCTTAATATTGTTGAAAGTAAAAATAATAAAGTTACACTTTTTCTTTAAAGTTTTATTTTACTTTATTATATCAAATGGAAAAAGAGTAAGAACAATAAACTGTAATACTATACATAGAAATATCTAGTCAGGATGGCCGAGCGGTCTAAGGCGCCAGACTCAAGTCTTACTTACCAATAATATTGGTTCTGTGATTTCTGGTCCACGAATGTGGGCGTGGGTTCAAATCCCACTCCTGACAGA
>JAQFZN010002779.1:0-10491 GCA_034687075.1 Geophilus carpophagus | reverse complement strand
GCTAATATTCGCGCCTCCCCTTAGACTAGCCCATGCCTCCCTAGGGAGGCGCGCCTCCCAGTTTGGAAAACACTGATTTAAGTAATGAAATGTTATTTGTGCTTATAAATTGATTATAAATCGTATTTCTTAAAGAAGAAATATTGAATTGTTTTTTTTTTTGCCTTGGCTAGAGCCGCATCGAAAACCTAGGAGAGCTACAGTTTGTAGATTGTCAATTTTTATAATGTATAATAATCAAAAACCACTGACTATTTAAAGAAATGTTTGCTATTCAAAATTTATTTTTGTTTATATTATGTATGTTATAGATCAGACATCCCCAAAGTTCTCTAAAGTTGTTAATGCGTGATGCACTTCGTCCGTAAGTGTCTCTTAATAACAAGTATTTGCTACATTTGCTTAAAAAATAATGCACTTCCCCAAAAAATTCGAGTTTAGGAAGTTCACAGTCTTCAAAAATTCCAAAATTTAACATGGAGTTATAGAAAAATTTGACTTAGAGAAATTGGAGATATAGAAACAATTTTTTATGTAAAATGCAACCTTGAGGCAAAAATTTTCAAAAAATTCGAGATACAGAAAAATTTGACTTGTAGAAGTTCGAGTTATGGAAGTTCGACTGTAATTGTAGTAAAGATTCGTGCAATTTATTTCAGAGTCTGGAACGTCATAATCAGGAATTCAGTATGACGAAACACTTGAAGCAAATTGAAAAACATTTTTATTACAACACCTTAGAAGAGATAATGCAAAGTTTAGAAAAAGATAATTCAGAATGGGCTCAAAAACAACTGTTTACACTGAAAAGAATGGTAATAATTATTGTTAAATGCACTTAAAGTTTGCAATTAACACTAATTAACACTAATTGCAAAGTACTCAATATTTTTGATATTATAGAACACTATTCAATATTTTTAATGTTTGACCTAATTTTAATAATAATACTAAGATTTGGAAATGTTCATTTACCAAAAATATTATTTCATTGTAATTATTTATTCAAAAATTAATAATTTTTTTCAGTCCCCCACAGCGATGAAAACAACTTTGCGTTTAATTAGAGAAGCAGCAAACTTGTCGTTTGTGAATTGTATGATATTGGAATATCGTGTCGCAATGAGACTTTTTAGAAAACATGATTTTAATGAAGTAATCAGAGCATACATTGAAGACAAGGACAATACACCAAAATGGACACCTATTGAAGAAGTTACAGACGAATATGTGCAATCACTCTTTGATCTGTTACCAATAAAAGGAGAAACTAAATTAAAAAATAAATTAAAAAATAAATTGTAAAGTTTAAAGTGTTGGTTTTATTTAGAAATAATATACAAATTATAGTAGTAAGGTTTACAAAAGGGTAATACAAAGGTACGTTAACTCGGTAGTCAGTAAGGGTTAGCTAAAACTGGTACAAATTAAAATTACAACACGTGGGTTTATATACCCATAAACATATCTTTAAGTCATCCTATTGGTCAGTGCGAACGGGGTAATGACGTATTAGTTGATACGTTCGTTTTACGTACCAACAAAAAGAAATTACAATTTACAACTCACATTCTTTCTTCATTTTTCCTTTAATTAATTACATGATGTAGCTATTAACTCTAACTGAATTCACTTGTGTTTAAACTTATAAAATTGAGCAAAAAAAACAAGTTTCCTTGTTTTAATAAAATAGAAATTATTCTACATTTTCTTACTCATCATTTCATCTAATTTCCGTCTTGTATTAACATTGGAAAAATCCTTGCTTCATTATTAACAAACAATTCTAAGTTAATTATTACAGAAAAAAATCTAAAGTTCGTGAATGGAAACAAGGTAGTGAATTGACCTTAACAAAACCTCTTTAACATCACTTTATAATGCAAAACTACTTTAAAATCAAATCAATTAAAAAATAAATAATATTAATTATTACTATAAATAATAATATAGATTATTCTTTTTTAATTTATTTTTAAATTTTAGTTTTCTTACTATGTGACAACAGGTGCTCATACACAGAGCTCACTCTTGTTCCTAATAGTAGGAGGCAATGGCATTGGTAAAGGAATTCGCCTATTCATTCAGAAACGCATGATAGACCCTAATTATCTCAACTAACATCAAAACAACAAGTTGCACTCAAGTTAAGTGAACATCTTGTCTTTAATCATGAAAAAAATTCAATTCCAGTTAAACAAAGCAAATGAGTAACGTTTGGTATAAATGTATGTAATTTATACAAATTATCATTAATTTGTGAATAATAAAAAATATGCAAATAATTACGGTAAAAATTAATAAAAAATGTTTTATAAAAAAATTATGCAAACATTTGGCCTTCACTTTCGAACTTTTAAATGGTATTTCGTTGACAATTGCATAATAAGTATGACTAAATTTTGTTTTATAGGAAATTAATTTTGGGGTAAATTGTAAAGTGATATAATAATTATTATAATAGGTATCATTCCCTTTAATTATATAAATATAAAAATAAAAATAAAGCTGAAAGTTGCTTCATAATAGTTTTTTGTAAACATTTGACAGCAAAAGTACATTCCTATGCAAATTGTGATTCACTGCAGGAGTGGTTAAAAGAATATTTAGCAACTTGGAATGAAATGAACCTCATTACATGTGCTTAAGTGAGCATACATCAATTTATGTATGTTACACCTTGGCATCGCGTACCGGATCTTGTGCATGTAATTAATGATAACCGTTACTGATTAAAATTGTTTTTCTAATTATTTTTATGATTATCAATCATCATGTGCTCTTATGTATGTGTAAATGATTTTGTTTTATGTATAAAATAACTAACAAATTCTATTATTAAAAAGAATTTAAATAAATTAAAAGTTATTTACAAAATTGTAAAATGAAAAGAAATAAAAAATTATTAAACAATTATTTTTGCACAAGATGTTTATTTACTTTTCTCAGACCCAAAAATTCTAACTACGCCACTGCATCAACCCGAAAAATGCAATTCAAATTTATACAAACAAACAAACAACTCTTAATATCATTTACCATTTCCATTCCTTTCTTGTATTATTTAAATTAACCCTTTACCCTTGACCTGGCTTTTATTCCATTTTCATATATCGTTATATATATGTAGAACAAGGAACTATCATCATCATCATCATCATAATCAACATCATCAAGGCAACAAATTACAGATTAAGAATCAAGATTTAGATGATTGATCTCCTTATAATAAAGAAAAATTTAAAAAAAAAAAACAAATTTCAAATATTAATTTTGAAAACTCAACTATAAACTAAATTTATACGATAATAATTGTGGGAATATTGCGCAACATAGCGTTGGTTGATCTGTAGCATTGCAATTTCCATCCAAGGTCATGAGAGGCGCAAATTTGTGTTCGTGGGCCCCACCCTTGAATCACCACGTGCATTTTAGTTTACTCTTCCGTTCATGGCCTTAAGGCACGGAGTGGCGCGTCTTTTTCAAGGACTGGATAAATATTCCGGTTTCATTTTCATCGAGATACAATTCTCTGCCATATGAGGAACAGCAATGACGTTACTAGTTTTGGTTCTGCTTTCGGTCTGTTTATCTATAAAAGGTAAGATATTTGCTATACTTATATATACACATATCAATAATATTGCAATAACTTTTGATAAATATATCATACATATACTGTATATATAAATTAAGGTGACCGTGTTGTTCGACAAGCATCGTGTCCACGGCTAAAGTATCGTTCCATTGATGGATCATGCAATAATATAAACAATGGTCAATGGGGGCAAACAGGAACAACTTTCGCTCGATTTCTTGAACCACATTATGCTGACTGTAAGTATAAAAGTTTGTTGTATTTGTCTCGTACTACAAACCGGATTACCAAAATATCAATCACTATGCATATTAGAAACTTTGAATTAATGTTATTTGCTTTAAGTGAATGAATAAAACCTACATTCTTTGCTCTTGTTTACTAGTTAATTGTCTTAAATGTCTAAAATTCAATCTAGATAGGTAAAAACCCGTATATATCTTATATTTTGTATATACACTTGTAAATCACACATTTTATTTACATTTGCATGTGAAAATATACAAAAATATCAGACAACTGTGCCTATGTATTTTTCTACCAATAACGAATCTGAACGCCCAATTAGGCTCATAGCCTATCCGAGCATGCCAAAGTAGTCACTCCGCCCTTAAACTCGATTTTTTTATTTCTAAATATACAAAATTTTCCACTTACCTTAATAATTAAATCAGCATTTGGGTAACCGATGTCTCAAAGCAGATGCTGTTGTATCTCGTTTTTATATAATTTTCTTAGAAGACATTTTTAAATATCTAATGTAAATAAACTTTATATTATTATTAGCTAGAGGTGCGGGTAGAGTAGCACTATCAGGAAACCAATTACCTGGTGCTCGTGTTGTTAGTTTGAATTTAGTTCGAGATGTTGATGATGAACATCAATCAGCTTCGCACATGTTAATGCAATGGGGACAGTTTATCAATCATGATGTGACTAAAAAAAGAACAAAATCAGGTAACAATATAAATCAATTAAAAAAATACAAATTTAAACTGACGATTGTACAATTCAATTAGATCCATGCTGTGATGACGGCCAAAATCCTTCAACTGCCAATCCTGAATGTATGGCCATAATTATTCCACCTGGGGATACTAGTTTTAATAAAAGATGTCTTGGTTTCACTAGATCCGCTTTTGTAATGGTAAATGGTAAGAAAAATGAAATTATTCTTTTTTAAAATCAATTTAAAATCAATTTAACATAAAAATTAATTAAAATTTATAAAATAACTAGGAAGAAGAGAACAAATCAATGATGTAACAGGATTTGTAGATGCATCACCAATTTATGGCTCAACACAAAGTGTTTCTAGGTCCTTGCGGGAATTCCGTGGGGGTGAGTGATGCGGGGCAGCCAACTACAAAGCTCCCCGTGTATAATAAATAAATAATTAAATAAATAAATAAAATAAAAATGATATTTAATTTTTAGGTAGACTGAAATCAAATTCTAATCAATTTGGTAAAGAGTTGCTGCCTACTAAACAATCAGATCCTTCTTCCATTGACGCAGGTAAGAAAAAAAATTAAAGAAATTTCATTTAGCGAAAATGAGGCCATGGCCACACCCAATGATTGCAGGAGACACGCGAACCAATATGATTCCAAGTCTAGTCAGCATTCAAACACTTATATTACGAATTCATAACAATTTAGCGAGGGAATTGTCACGTATAAATCCTCAATGGAATGATGAAACATTATACCAAGTATGATATTGCAAAATATCAAGTTAAATGATTATTATTTGAGAACTGGACGTATATTTATGATAAACATCCAATGATACCTCTTTCCGACTACTATTTGCTCAAATTAGCGCATCGTTGGTGGTCTATCACGTTCGAGTGGACTGGCAGAGCGTGTAATAAGACAACTTTTTCCTTAAAATTATCCAAAAGTTTGCTAATATTCTTCCGGTTTCTCAAAAAGCCTTCCTTACCTTTAATTTAATTAAATTAAATCGTTTAATTAAATATCTCTTGTTTACATTAAAGGAGGCTCGTCGTATCATAATAGCACTTGTGCAACAAATAACCTACTCCGAGTTTTTACCAGTAGTTTTAGGCTCAAATATTGGAGGTCTACGACTTGAAAATAATGGCCATTTTAATGGTTACGACCCATCATTAAATCCATCTGTTGATAATGCATTTGCGGTGGCTGCCTACCGGTTTGGCCACAGTCTGGTTCGTTCACGCCTTGCACGTTTCACCCCTGACCTGACTCAGCTACCGTCGCCTCCATTATCACAAGAATTCTTTAACGTGTCTAGCATAATGAGACCGGGAGCGGTAGATGCGGTCATGGTTGGATTATTAAATCAAAGATGCCAACCGAGTGATTCAAATTTTTCTCCTGAGGTTTAATTGAATTAATTATACCGTATAAACTCGTTATCTAATGACATTTCATTACAGATTCATCATAAACTGTTTAGTGTTGACGGTACTGGATCTGATTTATACGCTATTAATGTCCAGAGAGGTCGGGATCATGGAATACCAGGATACGTGTTTTGGCGACAAATGTGTGGTTTGTCTGCTCCTAGGAATTTCCAGGACTTACGGGGGGTCATCAGACCCAATGCACTGTCACTCTTAGAACGTGTTTATGAAAATGTGCAAGATATTGATTTGTATGCTGGAGGAATGGCCGAGATTCAGTCAGGTGGGAGTATGGTTGGACCGACGTTTGCTTGTATTATTTCGCGACAGTTTAATAATTTGAAACGTGGGGATCGATTTTGGTATGAAAATGGTGGACAACCAAGTTCATTCAGCCGAGGTAAGCTCATGTAAATATTTTTATTATAACTGGGATGTAATTATTTTATTTTTAGACCAGTTACAAGAAATTCGAAAAATGAGTTTGGCTAGAATTATATGCGATACAACTGACCAATTGCAAAGAATTCAGCCGCAAGTAATGAAAGTGTCAGGAGCAGGCAATTCTATAATCCCTTGTAATAATTTACCATCAATGGATCTAAGAGCATGGGCTGAAAGAGAGTCAAACCAAGAAAGATTTCAAGAAGGGAATCAAATAACTGACCAAGAAAACATCAATCGACAAAATCCAGACTTAACTGCACCTGGAGTAGAAATTGCATTTATCCCAGCATCAGAGGATAATATTCGTCAACAAAATAGGCCACAATTTCGACCAACACCAAGACCAATCCAGAGGCCACCATTTCAATCAACATCAAGACCAATTCAGAGGCCACCATTTCAACCGACATCAAGACCAATTCAGAGGCGACCACTTCAACCAACACCAAGACCAATTCAGAGACCATTAATAAGAAGACCAGTAATTCAACAGCAACAAAGACCACCAGTAGTACAACAACAACAACCAGAAAACTTAGCATTTCCATTTGACTTTCCTCCATGTTCAATATTTCCTCATTGTTCATTAAGAACTCCGAGCCCATCAATTAATAATTTTTCAACGAGGCCTTTTCCGTTTGCAAATTTATCTCGAAGACCTCAAAACTCGCCAGTAAGATCCACATCAAATAATTTAATTTTGCAAACACCTCGTCAAGAATTTTTTAGCAGTACTCCAAATACACTTCGTTTCTTTTTGAACGATCAAGTACAAGTAAGTTATTTTTTATTTGCAATTAATGTTAATAATTTCTACAATTTCTATTATTTAGAATCAAGTTCAGCAAAGACCATCACCTAATGTTGCCTTACGAGTGCCGGGTTTAAATAGAGGTGGAGAAGAGAATGGTCCATTTGGTTTCGTTATTCAATTTTAAGAGCAGCAGAGTCGTAGAGTACTGTTATCCAAATAAAATCTGGATAAGCAGGGTTCTACTGTACTTAACCAGCTGCTAAATCTTATATTTGTAAATAATGCCAAATATTCTAATGCCGTTCAGATTTTAAATGGCATTACGGAATTAAAACCTGCCAGCTTGGTTACTAGAGTTGTTAATATTGTAGAATGTGGAATTACAATGCGATCGTTCAATGTATTTGTAATTTGTTGCACTTATGAAATCAGTATACATATTTCCTTCGAATAAAAACTGTTTGTTTCAATAATTAATATTTTTATTGTGCTATTATTCCAATAGCATATTAAAAATATTAATTTAACAAAATTCAATAAAAATCCGATAATCATATGTGCAAAATAAGCATTTAAAGTATAAATATAAGATTGCAAAGCTTTAATTATTAGCCCTTCAGTACAGATTTTATTTCCCAATTGTGTAATTATATTTGTCCATATTTCATGTGTTCAATAATGCATTTAGAAATATTAAAGAAGCAGTGCTGATTTCTTTTCTTGTGTAGTATTTTTTCAACACTATACTTCTTTTAATTTCTTAAGTTCATTCCAATAGTTTCCTATTTCAACACCTTCCCAGTGACGAATAGTTAGTGGTTTAAAAAACCTATTAAAGTTTAGGAATTAATAAATTGGTATGAAATTTCGTAAGTATGTAATACTTTGTTAACACTTCATCCAGAACATCCTTTTCTGAATCAGTAAGTCCATTAATTGCAACATCTAAATTGTGATCCAATATTCGATATCTAGCAATAAAATTAAAAATTAAAGATTAAAAAATAAAACTGAATAATTTTATTTTTTAATCTTTAATTCTTTTAATTTTCTATTTCAGTTTTTCAACTTACTCTGCTGCACTAACTAAATGAACATTCGGTCCTGTTTGGTTCATGGCGTAATATAAACCCAGTTTTGCAATGTCCACATCCTTTTCCTGTATCAAACCAACTTGTATATTATTCACTAATTTGCCTTATCTTTAAATCAATGCTATTTAAGCTTGCATTCAGATCGGTTCTAGTTGTTTTGAACCAATCTGAAATTTCGTCACAAACTTACTGTCATTAATAATACAGTAAAATGTATGTATGTAAAGTAATATTTAAATTCATATTTACTTTGCAATACTTTGCAGCTTCAGCACAAGTTTGTTTTATCTCATTTGACGCCGGATGCCAACTAGCAGGTCCACCATTTGTAAGAAGTCCCATTGCGAGCGATGCAGCGTTAATAATTCCCAACTTCTTTCCCTAAAATGTATTATTATTAATAGTTGCAGTAAATTTAAAATAGTTTCGAACTCAATATTATACCTTGAAATAATCAATGTAATCAAGAAGAGATGTGTCAATAAGACAGCATCGACAGTAGGATAATACAGTATCAAGTTGAATTGTAGATTTTTCTATGACTTCCCTTTAAATTTAATATCATAAAATTACATAATTTCATAAAATTATTCATTTCAAAAAATATTACTTCAATGTTTTTATTGGGTACCCAGTGATACCAATGAATTTTGCTTTCCCACTTTCCTTAATTTTTTGCAATGCAGGCAGAGTTTCATTTAAAATAATATCCAAATTTTCTGAAAATTCTAAATCGTGTATCTAAAACAATAAAAAAGTAATATTAAATGTTTGTTTAATAATTTATATAAATCTATATCACTTGTAAGATATCCACATAATCCAGTTGCAATCTTTGTAAACTTTCTTCCACACTTTGAAATGTTCTTTCTGCAGAAAAATCAAACATATCCTTAACGTTAGGTTCATATCTTCCAATTTTAGTTGCTACGTAATAAGCTTCTCTAGGAATGCCTTGCAGAGCCTACAAAATAATAATATAATTAATATAAAATTAAGGATATAAATTGTGTGATTAAAACACATAAATATGATGTCAATACTCACTTTTCCCAACACAATTTCTGCTTTCCCATTTCCATACCACGGTGCAGTATCAACATAATTAATTCCTCTCTTAAATGCTTGTCTTACAACTTCAATTGATTCTTCTTCATTTACAGCAGAAAATGTTCCTCCAATTGCTGAACCACCTTGAGAATTTAAAAATAAAATTAATTAAAATTGCTATGGATATTTCATTTGTATTAAATATTTACCAAATCCGAGTTTTGATACTAACAATCCTGTTTGGCCCAAATAAACATAATTCAATTTGCCCTTATATTTGGGATCATGGAATCCTTCTACCCATGTTGATGGAATGGAATGATTTTCAACCTAAAACAAATTAACATATGAAATTGAAAACTATATACAGTAATAAAGTATAACACCTACTGCTGACATGTTGTATATATTTGAAGTGTTTTATCTTCACCTTTAATGCTTATCTTATCGTGCATTTTCAGATACGATTGTAGCTTTAAGTACTTCTATATCTTGCTTAATGAATTGCACTGAATAATTGACGAATATTTTGTGTTTGGAATGCATTTATTTTTCTTTACGTTACGATTCGTAAATATGCGGCTAACTTAAGAAAATTCAAATTTAACACTAGGGTTACGACATGATTTCTATCTATTCTACGGAGATCAAGAGGGAACCTTTAAAACTTCCAAACTCACTTTAGTTACTATTTCCAAGCCTGCTCAATCAAATCAAAATTGCAATTGCAAATAAAATCGATGTTTATATTTTTGAATATTTGATTTAAAAAAAATAGAAAGTAAAAAAACAAATACATAAATTAAAATTATAAAAAAAAAATCTTATATTGTACATGTCATTAAATACAGCACACATTTATTGTATTTACACCTTTTTTAATCAAATTGTAAAACATTTTACAATATAAAATATACCAAATACATAGCAGTGCAAGTTCATTGTAAAAATTTTCAAAACTCATACATTTATGAATCATTATTTAAAAAAAAATTGCTAATAATAAAAAAACAATTATTTAAAAAATATAAATTTAAAAAAGTAAAAAATAAGCACAAAATGTACAAATTTTGGACGGATAGATCTTAGGTAATACATAAAAAATGTAAAAATATTTCGAGATTCAAGCAATAGTAGTAAAATTCGATCCTTTGAT
>JAQFZN010002778.1:0-10493 GCA_034687075.1 Geophilus carpophagus | reverse complement strand
AGAGAAAATAAATTAGAAATTACACTACACCTTATGATCATAAATACATAATTTATACAGGAAAACTCTGTTGCGCATTTATGTTTATGTTAATGTATATCATTAATAAAATTAAATTTTTAACGTAGGGTTCCACAGATAATTTTATCCTGAAAAATAATTCAGTGGGATACCGAAGTTTGAAGACTACTGTTCTACAGTAAATTTTAAATTATCTAGGGTCGCATTAACTGGGTTGCAGATTAATTGGGACCACAGTAAAAGGCACATACATACGTACAGTATTAGGGTTTAGAGTGCAATTAGTTAAGTATTTATTCTTATTTTAAATAAAATGTAATAAAAATAAAATGTTAAGAATGAAAAATAATTTTTAGTTTTGGTGTTTTGTATTTGTAGAGATTATCTTGGTTTTTTTTTTTTTTCTGGGTCTCTTTTTTTGCCTACACACAGACACGTGTGTATGCAGGATTTTTTACAGGGAAGGGCAAAATAAAAACATCTAACAACTAAAAAAATTTCTTTATAAAAGAAATTTATTTATTTATTCAGTTTCCTTCTCATCAAATTCAAAATCATAAAACATAAATCACATTAACATAAACCAAAATGTAAACATTACATTATTAAAACGATTGTAGGGTATGTATAGTTTTAATTTTTTTAAAGCCAGGGAAAGGCAAATGATTCACCTTGCTTGTATACAGTCTGCTTAAACTTCATGGAAGTCAAATTAGACTGGATTTATCTTCATGTCATACGTCTAGCGCAAATATAACATTAGACACTGATGTTAAATTTAACAGTGTCTAACGATGTTGACCACTTGTTTGTGGCAGACATTTTTCTATTCCAGTCACAGGACAGAAAGAGAACATGTTTTGTTATTGCAACCTAATGCTTTAGAAAACTTTTCTACAATTTAGTTTAAGAAAACTCTTCATTTTGTTTTAAGTTGTAGAAAACCTGTTCCAGTGTAAATCGAGAAGTTTCTAAAAGTGGGCAGGTTTTGTAGAAAAGTGGCTTAACTGTGAACTAAGCATAAAAGTCAAACGCCTACAAGTTTAATTGACACTTTGCATTTGTGAGCAATTCTGTAGAAGTCTCATCAGTCCTATTACATCCGCTTCCTTTAATCTGCTTGCAAATGCTTCAAATACAATCTGATTTCGCTTCATTAATACATTCAAATTATACACTGCATGCCCTTCTAATGGACATTAAACTTTATTTATTCAATTGGATTCATTAAAATCAATTCCATAACATTAATGTTTTAAGAATACAAAGAAATAAGCAGCCAACTTGGTCGTTGTAGGATTTGATAAAGTCAATACAAGGACGAATGTGTCACTGATAACACCCGTAAACGAACATTCATCTTGTGCCACTGTACTGGACCTGCTTGTACTTAGTAGATAGGCCTTATTATAGTCTTTAATCATGCTGCCAGTTGCTTTCCTATTTTTCTGACTTTCTTCTAATCCTGACGAATTACATGTCGAAAATGCAGTGGGTTTATAACTCCATTCCATCTCACTTTCTCTCCTACTTTTAGACTCAATTAATTGAATTAAATTGTCACTCAGGGTGATGAGGCGGTACACTTTCATTTTTTCCCCCTGGTGATATATTCTCTTCTTATCTAACTCCTTTGATCACGGCATCGCAACACAATAGATTAAATTTTCTACTTTGACATTGACGAGAAAATAATTATTATTATATATTATATAAAGTTATTGTAGAAGTTTTAAAAAAATCAGTTTAATTTAATTATATTTATCTCAAACAAGACTAACTGCACTCTGTTAAAAATTCATTTTTATGGAAATTTAAAACATCAACTTGCAGTGTCTAATAAGCAAATTCAGTGTATTGTTTCAGTGGCGCAAAAGTGCATTTGCAATCCACTATCCATAATTTTTTTATTTTTAAGTCATTATCATTTTCTGCTACACTGAATTTTCAGTTTGTGATTGCATAAATGTATTGTTGCTATCCATGGTTGTGACTCATGATTCTAGGATCAATTATAAAAATCAATATTTTTTCCTGTAACTTTAGAAGTTAAAAAGATTTTAATCCGGATTTTAGGCGTTTCCCAGTCAAAAAAGTAATCCTGGAAGTGATCCATCAATAACACACTAATAAACTCAAAAAATTACTTATTGCAAAAAAAAAAAATTTACAATTACAAATATAATACCCAGGTGTGGTGCCAACATACACGTAGGTGTGCCTCAAGTAAACTTATAGTTAAAAATGTAATGACAATTTCAAATTGTAATATTATTATATATGTATATATTACAAGCAAAAACAAAGCAGCAAATATAAACCACATGAGCCTTGTATTTTAAAGAAAAAACAACTTTTTTCCAAGCTTGAATGAGACTTAGCTGACAGCAGTCTCATTCATCCTTGCTTTTTTTCAATAAAAACAACTAAAAAAATAACACGCGAGTTAAATGTTAATATTTGTTCTTATTATTGTTATTCTCGCGAAGAGCAAGTGTTTTGTTAACAGTTTTCTGTATTGATTCCAATGTTTTTACTTTAAAAAGAAACACTGAACTGTTCATTAGTTGCTATATCGTGAACTATTGTACCAAGAAATTTGTGACATCAAACAAAATAAAAATACCATCATGAAGACAAAGTCTTGTGTAACTTACTATTGCATTTGATCTGTTTTGCAATTCTATGGTTTGAGCACAGTAACAAATCAGCACCACACTCTGCGGCTTGTTGAGTGCTGATCTATTTACAATGTATCCTGTAATTTTTTTAGCCTTACCTTAAAGGAAGAGGAGGAACAATTTTTTTCCCGAAACATTTGATTCAAACAGATAAAGGTATTATTCGTGATCAGAATCTATGAAAACATCCTAGCACGACCCAATTGAAAATATAAACACACAATCAAAAAAGAGAAGAAAAAAATGCCAATTTCTATGTAAAAACTGAGTAATAATAACAGGAAAAAATGTTTTACTAAAGAACCCATAACAACTCGATATCGATTTTCCTTCTTTTTTTTACTTGCTCTCAAATGAGAAATCGAAGCAAAATGAAAAAACTGTATATACGTGCTACGTAAATATTGACTTTTATACAACCCCACCTTCTGAGAATACCCTTCTTTAACTCAATTACGAATAAATTACTATATTTTCATTTCTACAGGTCAACAAAATTAATTAAATAAACAATAATTTAATAAGAAATGATAGCAATTAGGAAAATTCTTTTAGAAATTAACTTTGCCAAAACTGTTTACAAAATTGAAAATTCAATTGTCAGTTGGAAGAAAAAAGAAAAAACCGCAAGCTACGTACTTATTTACTTGTCAATCAAATCATTTAAATAGCTGTCATGACCGATTTCTTTTTCCAATTCCGTGCATTTATCAATAAAGTATTGAATCTTTTAGTAACGGAATTCATTTTACTCATGAATTCACACTCTTTCCCTTTCTTCACAAACTATACATCAAATATGCAAGTAAAAAAAGCAGCGCTTCCATCATGTTTCCTCGTCTGCTTTTAGTACATGTCTGAGAGAAGCCTCAAGTAATCCCTGAGAATACAATTTTCTAGCTCGATCATTTTTGTCAGACACGTGAGACGTTTCTCCAACGCTGGGATTACGCGACAAAATTTAATGGAGGCCGTGGGTTTTAATCCCAACTACTGACGAGAGCTGCATTAAAAAAAATAATGTAAAAAGATTTCAACACTTACTTTAAATCTAATAAAATATTTAAGATTGTAAAATTTTGGAAAAATAAATTGGATTTTATAGAAATATTTAATGTTAATAAATTGTTAATTCCAAATAATGTTATTACATACTAAAGTGAAGTTACAAGTCAGCACAAGTAAAGTATTCACTTTAAGAAAACATCTATGTTGCAACTTCCTTTTAATCTAATTAAAGTGATTATGATGTAGTCACTGATGTTCATTTTAGTCTTATAAAGGAGCTGTATGTATTGCACTTGAGATTTGTGTTAAATTAGTTTCAGTTACCTGATTAACTTCAAAAGTTTTAAGCTAAAATAATGAGAGTAAATTATTCAGTTATTGCAGGTAAGTTGAGTTAAGCATTTCAGGTAAATCTATATATGTAATGCAAGGCATGTCAAAGACGCAGCACATGGGCCATGAGAGGTTCCCCCAAGGCATTTCAATGCAGCAGACGACCTCAATTAATAATGCATTCAATGAAAACAAAAACTTTTCTATACATTAGGTGTATTCAATATCCTTTAGCTTTCCCAAAGCCAATTTCGTTTCTTTCGTGAAATCCAAAAGATCAGCTTTTGACTTTGAACAGTTTACTGAAATCTTGCTTTCGGCAATTTGCTTTCCAAAACAGTTCTCAGAACTGACTAATACAAACACAAATCCATGTCAAAACAAGATGGCGGCAGATTTGCTTACGCAAAGCCAATTTGGCTATTGAAAGGTAAGTCCAGAGTGACTTTTATGAAATCGGCTTTCAGAAAAGCCGATTTCCTAAAAATTATCCGGTTGTGGATTAACCATATTGTGGATTATCCATACTTGAAATTTTTGAATTAATTTCATTTTTTTTAAATTAGAGATACAGATTTTGTTAACTCTCTCTTTTTCAAATGACTGCATCATCTGATAAGTCTGTTTTTATGATTGTATCATACAATTAGTCTGTTTGTCTAAGAAAAATTTGTAAGATTATTAGAAAATTATTGAGAGATTCTCATAAACAAATAATAATCACAGATTTTCTTAATAAATAATTTTGTATATGTAGTAATGATAATTTTATAACTTGTTCTGAGTGTTTTACAATGTAAAATATTTTAAAAAAATCAGATTATCCATTTTTTTCATTTATCCGGGCCCTTCCTCCCCAGCATTAGCCCAGATAATCGAGTCTACTGTAAAACCTGTTTACTTCCTGTCTCAGAAAGCCAGGAAAGCAAAAGCAAAACCAAGAAAGCGTGGATATTGAATGCACCTATTGAACACACAAATACAGAAAACATGTGCAAATTTAACACACACATATCACTGTCATACTTATGTATTCTTTTTAAGTTAAGAAAGCCTACAATAATACTGTAATGCATTATGCCTGCTTTGATAGTTTGAGGTAAGAATTTTGGCCCACTAATATATTTTTTTAAAAAAAATTGGCACTTTACAAAATTGACTTTGACACCCATGATGTATTGTGTGATCCATGGGAGACACATTACAAAGTTGCCCACCAGATGAAGCTAATCAGATATATTGGTTAGGTGATGTTTTTAGGGAAACTCCCACTAAAAAAATTGATATAGGATAGGATTAAATTTGGAATATGTTTCTAAATAGTTTTGCAAAATTTCCAATTGGATTTTTAATTTCAATATGTCTTTTCTTATATTTTGATTTCTTTGAAAGATTTTGGACTTTGAATTTTTAACATGGTTTTCTGATATTTTGGGGTTTTGACATATTTGGAATTCTGTTGCGTGAGTTTGATTTTGGCCATTTTTCAGAATGCATTGTAGTTTACAATGCATTCTGAAAAATCATGCTTGAACTTCCCCCCCAAACAATTTAAATGTTACAATTTGTAACATTTAAATTGTCGAGGAAAAGTTCAAGCATGGTATTTAAGTCAACAGTATTCATGCACCACCTAAAAACTAGGATCATTTTGTTATACGTAATAGATCAAACACTACTGTTGCACTGTAATCATGAACAGATATGTATATTGCAAAATTGCACACATTAACAATTTAATTTTGTTTGATAAAAACCTGGAATTTTTTAAAATTTATTTTGGATTTAATTTCAAAAACATATTCCATTTGGGATTGTTTTGATTATGAAATTGGTCACATTTTTGTCGATTCGACAATACTTGGTAAATTTGTAAGTAACAGCTTCAAGATTTATCCAAATAGCCAAAAAAAAAATGTCTAGCATGCAGATATTCTGCAAAGTGGGGGAGAAAGTTGGGTTAGCAGATTAATTTTCAAAATTGGTTAACAAGTTTCATTTGTATTTATTTATAAAAATTATCATCAACAATGAAATCTTTTCATAAATCTCAGTGTGAAACCATGCAATATTTTAATCATAAAAATTTTAATCAGAACCATGGCTACTCTGTAATCCTAATGACCAATACTCATTACTGTATATGATTAATTAATCAGTTAACAGCCTTCATCCAGCTAGAAACATTCATCACATCAATGAAATTCCTTCTGCATTCTGTTTTATGAAACATGACTTCGATAGCGCATGCGTTGCGTCATCATCTTATTGATCAATAGTATCGAGCTCAACACAATTGGCCAAGACACACACTACGTAATCCAAATTGGATTTAAGATTTAAGCTCACAATTTCAATTTTTTTATTTTCTTTTCTTTCATGAAAAAAAAAAAACTTTTCAAATAAGAAATTTATGTTCGACGCCAGATTTTTTGCAAAAAAATGAGAAAAATATAAGTTTTAGAAAAGATACCGTGCTATCGTATTCCATTATACATTACATGTGAAGAAAAAAGTGCAACTCATTGAAAACAATTTTTTCCATCTCATGACTTTAAAATATGACTAGGGAGGAGTCGAAATATGTAAATTTCAGCACAGAAAGCCACAACTTAATCTTATTTCTTATGAAGCTAATTATACCTCCATTACTTCCGGCAGTTTCCTGCAAATGACGTCACACAATTTTCAGTAAAAGCCCGGAAAAAAGTACTATTAATAAGAATAAAGTGCTTTTGCTCGTGAATTTTAGTCAACTAAGTTTGAGCTTTTGAGAAACAAATCCCGTTATAAATAAAATGAGGTCGTTAGCACATAACTAATGGCGCTGCCTAGTGCATAATAATAGAATATCAAATCAATTTTCATTGCCTATGACTAACAAGAAAAGCAACTCCTTTTCGTTGTCAATTTATCATCGCCCCAAATATAACATCACATACTAAACCAAACCATTCAACCTTTTTCTCATCACTGAGAAAATAAACGTTGGCTAGGATCTGAGATTCCTCCTTTTATTACCCTACATCAAATCAGCCATCATTCACGATTCTAATCAGACTCATTTGCAGTATCCCGGCACGCTTGTTTTATATCTAAACTTCTTCGTTAAAAAAAATACTTAAAATGATTAAAACATGATAAATGTTAGATATTTTTTTAAAGTACGAGTTTTGGTAATAAAAGTCAAGTAGTTTATTCGTTGTAAATAAGATTCCTTTACAGCAGAGCTGTAGTCGTAAAATCAGCAGAGTATGCTGTGCGTATATCGTAAAAATCATTCGAAACAAAGCAGGTTTAAGCAGGTATACGACAGCTCTGATCTACAGTTAAATCTAGATTATCTCATGCAATCAAACCAAAAATATGCTCAACATTCCCAAACTAAAAGGAATAATTTAAATAGTTTTAATCCTTCATTTCGAGTGTCAAATCGTGCCCGTTTACATGTTAGTTCTCCATTCCTAAAGGGAGTTATGGCTCAATCTAACTGTAAAAATGGCTACCACAAATAAAACAGCTGCCTAATAAGCTAAGAACTTCATTTATTTTTTTCATTTTATAAAAAGAACAGTGGGAATCAGCTTATGTTTTAGTCTATTTAGCCATTTAAAGGAAGTGACGTTGTCTCGCTGAAGTCGAATGGCTAAAATGACTAGTTTGGAAATGTAGCTTGTATGTATTGATAAAAACTGCTTCATGCAATGATTTGTCTAAAGCCTTGTTCACACTTGTCAGAAAAAATAGCTTCTGATTAATCAAAAGTCTCTTCTGAATGAAATTAGGCCCAAAATCTATTCAATTGGAAGAGTTGAATGCATTTGAACATATGACGAACAGCCAGATGCAACAGCAAATCAAAATACAAGTTGTGCGCATGTCCACTCTGGCTTTAAAAGAGCCATGTTTGTTTTTTTGCTTTCTATCAAGAAATTGTTTATCATTGTTTAACATAATATCTACTCTAATTGGCTGGAGCAATTTATTGTTTCTGAGGAGTGTGAACACCCATTTCGAAATTTTCTAATGGCAGAATTGCCATTTCTTCTTATATTTGGATGAGTATGAATCAGGCTTAAGACTTTAGTTTAATTAATTTTTGCTCTTTTTGTGGCTTCATTGTAAAAAATTTTCCAAAATTCAAAAATTATCACTTATTGTCATGTCAGATTGGACATAAGCTATTTATCTACCAGGAGCGAAGATTTAGCATCAACCAATATTTACTTTCTTACGGTTTTTAACTGTGGTTTTATTAGTCTTCTATAACAAACCACTGTCAAACAGCCAGCTTGATAATCAAACAGAAAAAAAATCATTAAAAATATAAATTATTTTCCAATCATAAAACTAATAAGCTTTAATATGCCCTAGTTTACCTGCGTGTTAGCATGCTCGGAATTCCACTTGAAAAATAACCCTGCAGAAAGCCTAATTCAAATTAATTTTTATTTTAAATTAAAACGTATACCTTACGGATTCAATGAAGACTGTTTTATATCTGTTTGTAGCTTTAAACAAATGTTTCTCAACAACAACAAAAAATAAAATATATTCCCGTCTCCTTTAAAAAAAACAGCGTAAAAACATGTCTCGTTTTCTTTCGTAAACAATGGCCAAAGCAGTTAGAATTTCTCCAAATGATAAATTTTTCCAATCCTTTGCAACATTTTAAAAATCAATATGTTGCTAAGATGTTTTCAATTACTCTGAATGTTATCTCCAAGTTCGCCGACTTATTCTCCGAACGAAATAAAAGCTCTATGTAAACAGATGCACTTCAATTTCATAAACCAAAAGCATAATTTTTATTTTACCTAAATAGATTTCATTTGAAAATCTTCAATTCACTTAATACAACAGATATATTGTACAAGGCGAAATTAGTTCCGAGTTTAAAGCCTATGTAGAAGATCGATTAAAAAGAAGCAGCAAGTGAGTGTTCTTTAATTTAATATGCAATGGGTGAAGCAACACAAGGGAACGACGATATATTATTTTTGATGATGGAGATGATGGGTAAATTGAATATAATCTTGTCATTTCAAGCGTAGTAAAAGTAATCCCCACACAAAAAAAATTAATTTCTTTTAAAATATCGCCATAACTCTCAAACTCTTATTAATAAAAAATTTACAAACAACATAATTCTTCTAAAATCCTTTTTCAATTAAATGTTGGTAAATATTGATCTAAGTTTGATTTGAAAAATTTGAATAAATTAGCAGGTTTGACAACTTTCTAAATAAAAAGAGCTCAACCAAAAATTGAGACAAGCTGTGCAGCTTGTTTACTGTCAGTTTGCCACTTGAAATACTTCCAAGTCTTGCACTTTCTATTTTTAAGCTTTTATGTAAGTTCGTTCATAAACAAACACTGCATTTGTAACAAACAGCACATGAGAAAAATACGAGCTGCATATTTATCCATTATGAGAATCATTAGCATTTACTAGAGATCCAATTTGTTAATGCATAGTCATTAAGGAGACAATTCACTAAATCCCCACAATTTAACAGGTAACGTTCCTTTATCTAAATATCCTTTATCTTTTTTTCTTGATTCATTACTAAGTATAGCTTTGAAGCAATTACACAGTTACATCAACAATTTTACTATTCTTCAAAAATTATAACCAGGGCCTGTGAAAGGGAGGGGGGGGAGGCACGAGAATCTTTTGACATGGGCCCCTGAATTCAGAGGGCCTCCAATAAGTTTATTCCACACACATAAAAAATTATTTACAATCAACAATGGCTCAGGATTGTGTAAATATTGCAAGAAATTTAATCTATTCCGAATTAATAAGTTCGTTTGCGGCTTTAAAGGCTCGAAAAGCACATTTTCAAATTTTTAAATTTTTAAATTTCATTTTTATTTTTTGATATTTTAGATTAATAAATTTTTGACTAACAAAAAAAGTACGATTTTTTTAAATTTTTTTTTCAGTAAATTGGGGGCCACATATATTACCTGACCTGGGGCTCCAATGTAGAGTTTGCATGCTTAAGCAATAATCAACAATAATCATTAACCAATACTCAATACTCAATAGCTTTATTCATAAATGAGTTGTAAAAGCAGATTTAAAATACCGAATGTATTAACAATTTATAATTTTAACACCAAAGTTAAAAGTCTCAAAAAAGTAAAACTTTTTTATTACATTTTATTATTTATATCTTTAAAACTGATACTACAGTATTCAGCATGATACAAAAAATTCATATTTTCAAAAAAATCCCCTACATTAAAAAAATTTTATTTAAAAAATTTACTTACTGCCCCTTTAAGTGGCATAACAAGATCCGAGTTTTCACTGTTAAGAGCCATAAAACCCAGACAAGAGTATAATTCAGAAAAATAAATATTCCACTCTTCAGTACAAATATACATTTTAAAAAACCATTACAGAGCCTTCTGTCGTTTCATCTTTCAGTATAAAATTAG
>JAQFZN010002777.1:0-10495 GCA_034687075.1 Geophilus carpophagus | reverse complement strand
ATACAGGAGGATGTGTGTAGTAGTAATGTGTGGGTGGGTTGTGGGTTTTTATCAACCCAGGTCTGCTTATTTTACACTACTTGCTTGTAAAATCTATTAAAGGAGATGCATATTATATTCAGTATGCTTCTACCAAATTTTGTGCAACCGGGTGGCAGTTGAAAAAGTATTATCGATAATTTGTTGATAAGTAAAAGTCAACTATTGCATAGTTATCGATACTTTTTATTTTTAATTTATCAATAATTCAATTTTTTATAGATAACTAGCTAAATCACTCAGCCTTGCCGGTTATCCGATGAATCGAAATATCCAAATAACATTAATAAAATTTATTAACACAAAATAAACACTGTATAATTACTTATTAATTTTTTTTTATTTTCACTTTTCAATTTTTCCTGTATATTTCCTTTCAATTTTTCTGGCATTTTTACTTTGTTTCTGTATTTTTACATTTCTTTTGTTGTTATAGACAGCACAATACAAACATTAAGTGGTGGTATAACTCTTTCTTTATCTAAAACTCTTTGGCTAATCAGATTCTTTATCTAAAACTCTTTGGCCAATCAGATTCTTTATCTAAAACTCTTTGCCCAATCAGATTCTTTATCTAAAACTCTTTGGCCAATCAGATTCTTTACTTAAAACTCTTTGGCCAATCAGATTCTTCACCTAAAACTCTTTGGCCAATCAGATCCATTTGATAAATACATACATACGGAAAGACCCCGCTTAACGCGGGATATGTTCCGGTAATTTCTAGCGCTGAACGAAACGGCGTTAAACGAGGGCATCTTAAATCGCATTGAGACAAAATAACCCAGCAACAAAATCGAGCAAGATTTCAAAGAATATCAATACTGCGTGCGATTTTGGGGAATACTGAATACTGGGGAGTACTGAATACTGAAACAGCGTTAAGTGGATCAGCATTAAGCTAAGTGGGGTCCTACTGTCCATAATACATACTTTTCTTCTATATATATATATATATAGATTTATTAATAATTCAATTTTTTATCTATAATTTATCTATAATTTATTTTTTTTCCCAAATATTTATCAATAAAAATACTCTAGCAAATGTTTACCACTATGTGCAACCAGCAATTTTTAGATGAGCTTGGGCTGGTTTTTTTATTACTTTTTTTAGTCTTTTCAAGGCATGTTCTGAATTGATTTTTTTCTTCCTTTCCCCTCCCAACCCCCTCAGTTACTTTTTAAAATGGATGAAGTGTTTAAGCTAAAGCTTGTGAGGTGAGTTTAGGGCATTTTTGTCAATAAATCATTGAATGTGATCACAACTTATCAGAAAATTGTAATTCTCTGGTTGAAGTAGTTGGTGAAGAATTGTTTTTTTATTTTTATTCTTTTATTTATTTATTTTTTTAGCTAACATTGCACATTTTGTATCACTAAATTGCAGCCTTGAGATGGCAACAGGAATGTGAATGATGATAATATTTATAAGCAATCACACCCTTGAGGTGGCCATTTTTGGGCTGGGGTATAGGAAATGTCTTAATATTTTAAAAATAATTACAAGAGATGGAAATTATACAGATAATGATCTGAAATCTGAAAAGATTTTAGATTAAAACATCAAGTTTTAATTTCTAGATAAATTTAACCCAAACTAAAGAATAAAGTTCAAATAAGCCTTTTTAGGAAAAAACAATTCTGTGTCCATTTTGTTCATTTTGGACACTTTATATAATTTTCCTATAATTAATACATGTGCTAATTCAGTAGAAATTGCTTTGTGGACACTGGTCAGTATGGTCAGTGGCTTTTAAACTATAAAACTTGAATACCATTAAATTAGAATTAAAGGCAATTAAATAGCAATTAACCTAAATTTGATTTGTGAATTTTATTATTTATCTTTAAAAATGACAATAATTTAGTGAAATGTTGAATTTGTTAAATATATTAAATATGCAAAATGAAAAAAGGTATGAAAAGGTCAGTTATTCATTTAAATGAGGTTAATGAAGTTTGTACGTGGGTTGATGCTTTTTTTCTTGTAGAAAGTGACCTTAAAGTGACCAGGTGGGATTCAACAGTATTACCATCTCAAAATTTAAATATTTAAATAAAAATATGCATCTGTTAATTTATTTCGAAAATATTTCTGCATGAACAACTTCCAAGTTAATATAAAATAATAAAAATGTACAAATAGATAATATAAACATTTGTTTATGCATTTCTAATGACATAAAGGAATGTTTACACATTAAAGTCTATTTAATCAGAGACAACCTTGCATAATTCATACAAAGCTATGATATAATAACATTAAGATTTTAATCTGAGATTTAATCCACTTGTTAATTGGACTGATTTATGATGAATTTGACCTGAAATGACAAAATGTATCTAAAAATATTGCTTATAGAAATTGTAATCTGTGTTTAACCTATTTTTTTTTCTTTTTTTTTCTAGGTAAGTAAAACCTTTCCATTTTAATTTTTAGCTGTTGCAAAGGTAGGAGTTTTTATGAATTTTAATTAAAATGCAGATGTTGTATGTTAGAATACATATCAACTAAAGAGTTGGGGGTGAAACATGAGTAGAAAATGTAAATGTTTTGATGAAGTGGTGGACTGTTCTCATTTTTTATTTTGCAGATATGTGAGGGCACAGTGTGACTAATATTGCATAGACAGGTAATAAGGAAAAGTAAAGAACATGTAGGTTAAAGCAGGTACAATGCCCTTGTGCAAGTGAGTCCACTCCTGGCCTAGATGTAGAGCAAAAAATGATAATAATTTTTGTTTTGGGAATTTTAATAGAGGAAATTTATTTGAAGTAAAGAATGTGGTGGGAAATGATAATTTTTGCAGTGAACTCATTAGGTGAATTGGATTTTTTTGGTTTTTGTTTTTTGTTTTTTCTTTTTCTTGATTTATGTGATTATTTTATTTTATTTTTAATTTATTGATTTTTTGAATTTATTTTTCTGATTTATATTTTTGATTATTAATTTTTTTTAAATTTCTGATGACTGATTTCATTGACTTTTTGATTATTAATTTTTCTGAATTTTTGATTATTAATTTTTCTGACTTTATTTTTGATTACTGATTTTCTGACTTTTTATTTTTGATTACTGATTTTTCTGAATTTTTGATTACTAATTTTTCTGACTTTTTATTTTTGATTACTGATTTTCTGACTTATAATTTTTGATCACTGATTTTCTGACTTTTTATTTCTGATTACTGATTTTTCTGACTTTTAATTTTTGATTACTGATTTTTCTGACTTTATTTCTGATTACTGATTTTCTGACTTTTAATTTTTGATTACTGATTTTTTGACTTTACATTTCTGATTACTGATTTTTCTGATTTTATTTTATTTTTAATACTGATTTTTAGATTTCTTAAAAAAATTAATTCATCTGACTTTGTGAAGCATTGTATACTTTGCCAGCATAAACCATGGAATTTATGTCATTTTAACTGAAGCATCCATATCAGTTGTTACCCAATTTTCTATCATGCTATAGTAATCTCGACAAAATTTAGTTCACTAGTATCTGTTCATTGCAATGAAAAGTTAGCATTGTCCAGTAAACAATAGCAATGATGTCCAGTTGCACAAGAAAGAATGTTGGTCTTTTAAAAGCCCTATTAATCTTATTGTTTGGTTTCATAGTCCAGTCCCAACATGCAATGTATTATTCCTTTTCTGTCAGTTGTTGTCATGAGAACACATGAGTTTGTTGTTGATCATTTCACTTAAAAGCTTGCAAATTAATTCCATGTTAGACAATTGTGTCATGTAAACTAGAACAAAGAGCTATAAATAATTAAAACTAAGAAAAAATAACAAATCAAGAAGGAAGTTATATTTTATCTCTAATCTACTAACAGTAAATGTTTAGAAATTGAAATTTACAACTCACAGCACCATGCTACAATAGTGGATTTAATCAACTTTAGCTACAATGCACTGTATAAGTGGCTTTGTCCTGTATTAAGCAAGCAAATTTACATAACTTGAACTAAGATCATTGCTTCTAATGGTCAAAAGGGGGGTTTCTATGGCAATTTTTTTGTATATGGTGGATCCATGGACTGGGTTTCTTGGGTTTCTCACAGATCAATATTGTCATGTAGCATACAGACACTAGCTGCATTCAATCTAAAAACAGAAAGAGACTTTTCTGAAGTCACTTTCAAAAGCGTCTTTTGAAAAGTCACTTCTCATTGAACGTGCTTATTTTGGAATCAGTTAAGTCACTTATGATTCCCATGCGCATGCGCAGTAGAAGTGAAACTACAGCCTAAAACGACAAGTTGCCATTTTTATTTAGGAATTGTGACTGGTGGCACATACGCAGAACACTAAAGTCTTCTAAAGTGACTTCTAAAAGGCAGAAAAGTCATGCAACCTGTGTTTTTTGGAAAAGTCACTTTCAGCCAGTGACTTATAAAAGTTATGTCCTTTAAAACGTCGTTTCCGGCTGATAAAAGTCACGAAAGACAGAAAAGTCACTTTTTGTTTTCGATTGAACGAATATTCTATGAACTTCAATATCCAAAAAAATGATGCAAAATTTAAAATCTAAAAATTGTTTTTTAATTTAAAAAAAGTCTGAAGTCATCACATTTTAACTTAAAGCTGGGATTAACTCTAAGGGTCCTCGCCCCATGTTTTAATGAAAAATCATTACAATTATGAATGTGACTTGTTGTAAATGTTATTAAATCATCTAACTTTTCAAGAGTTAGCTCTCAAGTTGTTGTGATTCAATTATGCGAATGGGAAAAGCAGTGAGTAAAACCTATGAGAAGAGTAAGGTAAAGACATTTTCTAGGAAATTGGATTTGGTTTGATCTAATTACGGATACGGTTGATATAGGCTAGTCCTCTTCTTTTTGTCAGAAAAAAATTGGCCTAATTTGATTAATAGCTCAAGCAGCAGATTGAAACATCACAATTTAAAAATCAGGTCTATGCTCTAGATTTAGACTATACTCCTGTTCATTTTAACTCATTATTAGCTGTTGGCTGTCAATTAACAGTTTTATTTATAATTTAGAACAAAAAACTTGTGAAGTAAACCACTGAGTAAAAAAATAAAGCATTATTTTGTTGAATATTTAATGTTATCTTGATTTTTTCCAATTTTTTCCAATTTTTTTTGGTTCTTTAATACACTAAGTTAGTTGAAACAACTGAATAACTTAATTTAAAGGCAAAGAGTTTATTTTTATTTTCTACATTAAAGAACTTTACTTGATTAGGAGTATCAGGATGAATTTAGATGCTTAGACTTCCTGGAGCACTTTATGTGTAATTTATTAAACACTTTCCATTATACTTATACCTAGCTATACAGCTTAGATACGTTTCAGAAAAGTTGGCAGTAAAGCGAAAAGCCGTATAATGGATCATTGTGTACATTAGCATTTTTTTGGCCGTACAGTAGAACTTCAATTAACTGTCACTCGATTAACCGTCAGTTTCTGTTATCCGTCATCATACTTGTGATGGTGGAAGTAGTGATTGGTCGACTAATCATTGGTAGCACTTATACATAAGCCTAAAAAAATACAAAAGACCTAAAAGTACAAAAACTAGAAATTATCAAACATTTAAAGAAAGGTGAAACTGCCACTAATACTGCTCAGATTTACAGTGTGGGAAGAACAACAGCCAATAATATCAGTTTTTCTATTATCCAACTATTCGGTTATCCGTCACAGCCCTGGTCCCGACAGTGATGGTTAATGGAAGTTCTACCGCATAACAAAAATTGTGGGCCGTAAATCGAAAGAGTGCCATAATTAAAAAAGACCGTTATAGCAAAATGTCTATAAAGAGCGGACATAGTGAGGTATAGGTGTACCGTATTTGTGATACAATTATGGATTCCTATCTTAAAAATTACATTTATTGCTTCAGTGTCAATTTGACAGTGCAAGAGTATAGTTGATGTGCTTCTATTAGTTGTAAAAATTGATCAATAAATTTGCCTCTATGTCAACTTGTATGGATTTTCCCTTAACAGTGTTCACACAGAGTGTATAGAAAAGGCAAAGATTGCTAGTTACGAATTTTCAGGCTTAAGAGAAACATTAAAAGTGGGTTGCTTAGCTAGGTTATTGGCTTTATGTGGTAGTTGGAACCTCCCACACTTCCGTTTCCCATCATCCATTGCGTGATGGCATAAGCTGACAAAGGGCCCTCTACCACTCCACTCTAGATCAATTGTGATCCGTGTGAAGGTTGTTGCTACTCAATTTTCTACCAGCCAATTATTGAGGTGGTGTATTTTTTTGACATCCCAAGACCTTTATTTTTTCTATCTAGTCTTTTTTTTTAATTTTAAGCATGGGAAAGAAATTGTAAAGTCCTAAACTTTGCTCTTTCTTTATGTTTTCTCCACTTAACCCCACAGTTGAAAGAAATAGAGAAAGAGAGAAAGACACTTGTTCAAATGTTTGATCTTAATGTTTGCACACTCAACTTGCACTGCAATTGGTTTTTAAAGCTAATTGGAAAAAGATTTTCAAGTTGGTATAGTTGTATTTATGTTTTTAATCGATATTTGATCCAAAAGGGTCTTTTAGCTTGACAATTTTTCAAACATTTATGTACTTTTATTGATTTACCATTCTGAGGGACAACTGCCTACTGAATTATCTAAAGAGTGCTCAGGATATAGTCCTCCTTGCCAGCAATTTCCTTACATAGGATGTTGTCTGCAAGTGTCTATCAACTCAACTCTCTCCCTCTTTGTTTGATGTGAGGAAAATGTAGTGTAGTACACAACTTAATGGCTTTATTGTATACCAAAGTTGTGTTACCAAACTTCCTTCTGTCTATTTATTTCTAAAAATCATATAAAATAGCTATACCTAAAAGCATTTTGAATTGTTGAATGCAATAAAATGATATATTCTAACTCTAACTATGAATAAAATATGGAAATATTCAATTCATTGCATATCTTCCAAGCATATACAGAATAAACAGACATCTTTACCATTGGTTGTCACTTATATGAATGCATTTATGTCATATATAAGCAAACATATGAGCAATGTTATATTTATTGCAAACAAACATTGGTTTGTAAACACAGCTTAAGCTAAGCATAAATTTTTTATAAGATATCACAAGAAATTAGTTTATATATTAAAGTTAAAAGACTATGTTCCAAAAGAAAATTACACTTGAAGATTCCCTCAAGCAACAAAGCTCATACAAACATTTGAGTTATGGTTTTTTTGTAGCATTTGGTCGAAGTTGTTTTGTTGACATTTCAAACTGTTGCCTTAAGTATGGAAAGTCTGTATTTGGATCTATATTTTTCTTTAAGTTATGAATTGTATTTGAGTTTGTTCTTATGACCTTTGATAACTTTTGACTTAGAGACTATATATGAAAGGCTTTTAGGTCTATAACCAACAGCTGTTATTTCACCCTTTGAGAGATTAGAAAAGCTATCACCTATTTGACAAATTTGATCAATTTATCAAGAAAATGGTTTCCAATAATGACCAATGACACGGAGAGATAAGAGTAAAGTAGAAAGTTAAGTTTAATATCTGTTGCAGCCATTAGAACAATGAATTGAAAAATTTATCAAAGAAAAATGCAATTAATTAAACAGATTAATTTCACTTTTAGTGGTTCAGAAGTGCACTTAATTAATAAAACCCTCACTAGATGGAATCAACAATATTATACATCAATGCATTGTGATTATTCCAAGATACTGCTAATCATTTGACACTAGGGAGTTTGTGCAGCACATCGTTACAACAAAACGATATTCGATAACGATATTATTGTGCCGATATGGTTATATTGTTTTTGTTTTGAGTCTTTGTTACAATAAATATGAAAAATAGCATAGCCAATCAGAGATAGGAACACTATTCTGTAACAATAGTTTCTTATAATTAGACAAAAAAACTCAACCGGTTGTAACCGAGTGAATTTTTTTGAACTTGTATTGTTAGTTGAGAGCAATTAATAGTGTTAAGACTAAAATTGCTACATGCACAAATGACAAATAAATTTAAACGATAACACTAACGATAGAAGTGTATCGTTTCTTTTTTAGTGTATGGGGCCACTTAACGTTGGCTTGCACAAACTTCCTATTAAGTCAGAGTTGTGACTGTTACTGTAACAATAACGAGAATGCGTTATGTTTGCTGTCTGGAAATGGGAAGCAGGAACAGTAACGGTAAGCATCCATATATATATATTACTTGAAGGTGCATGTGTGTAATGCTACGTCATAATTTGTCCACTAATATATATATGGATACGTTAAACTAGCTCGCAGATGTTCTGTGGGAGTCTGCTAGTAAAAAATGTAACTAAAAGGTATGTAATGCATTACTTTTCTACTGTAATGTGTTACTTGTTTTGTGGTAACATGTTAAATTGTATCAACCATTGATGTTATTGAATAGAAAAGTTGCTGTATTAACTGGCAGCCATGTTGGGTACCTTTTTCCTATAAAATAAAAATAACATTCAATCAACTGCAATATAAATCTGCAGTCAAGTTTTTATCAGAAAAAAGCAAACTGTTTAAATTGTCACTAGGAACCAAAACAGAGTAAAACTGGTGCCACTCCAGCACTTTTCTAGAATTCTACAACACCCAGATATTACAACACTGTTTTAACAGTGTACTGTAAACAAAAAACACTTGGATAAAGTAAAAAAAAAATGAAAAGCAAACAGACCTTTAGCAAAGTAGAAACAGGTTATATTCACACTTGTACTCTATATAAAAGTCTGAAAATAAAATTGAAAACAAATACACAACTTGCACAGCCCTTAAGCATCCATCAACAAACCTTACCTGGGCACATAAATTTAAAATGCGAAATTGCAAACACCCCTTCATATAGGTGTTGATCCTATAAAATAACAAAATGTAATCCCCCATCATTGAAAAAGCACAGACACAATTCTTTTGTTACCAACATTAACCTCCCTTGCTCGAAAATAACCCGATATGATGGACTAATCCCGCCACTACCTTGGAGTTAATTACCCGTGCTAGAGAATTCATAAGCCCGCACGTTCTGAATCGTGTCACGCGCTGTTCGCGCCCCCCTTACTTTGCACCGCCACCTGCCACCCCCTCACACAAAACACAAGCCGACTCGCTAGCTACTATAATGCACCTTATTGATTAGGTGGGGCAGCTTCACTGCACAGCTCGCTGCTCGCCACTGAGCTGCCTACTCGCTTTGCTTTGTGTTCACTTATTATCAGATGAAAGTGCATTTTTTTCAAAAATGCCATTCTTTTAAAGTGCCTCAGAATGAGTGCAAATTTTGGAGAAGTGTGCAAAGTGCTAACTTATGTTTTTTTGCTATATTTGAGTGAGATAAGTTGGAAGTTGGGTATTTTGTGCTGTTTTTGAGGAAATGGGGTTGGGATTTGGGGTTTTATGTATTTGTAATTAGCATTGTGTTTGATTTTAGTGGAATATTGTCTGAATTGGAGTTGAAATTGGGAGGGAATGGTCAAGAGGTAGAGAGCGTTTTTGGTTGTGATTTTATAGGGTTGAGTCTGATTATAAAAATGGTTTTGGTGATTATATGTTTTAGCTATTGCTCCCACAAATAGGGGCTGATAGGGCCCTGGTCTGGGGGACTGGGATTAGCAGGGGCCTGGTGAAGCAGAAGTGCTAGATATAAACATGTGAACAGAAGATTTAAATTGAATGAAATTAAACAAAAATGAATCAAAATCGACCAAAGTTAAATCAAAAATGACTAAAAATGGCCAGAAATGAATATGAAATGACTAAAAATGAATCTAAAATGACCAAAAATGAATCTAAAATGACCAAAAATAAATCTAAAATCACCAAAAATTACCAAAAATGAATTTAAATGACCAAAAATGAATCTAAAATGACCAAAAATGAATCTAAAATGACCAAAAATAAATCTAAAATCACCAAAAATCACCAAAAATGAATTTAAATGACTAAAAATGAATCTAAAATGACCAAAAATGAATTTAAAATGACCAAAAATCACCAAAAATGAATTTAAATCACCAAAAATGAATCTAAAATAACCAAAAATGAATCTAAAATAACCAAAAATGAATCTAAAATAACCAAAAATGACTAAAAATGAATCTAAAATAACCAAAATTGAATCTAAAATAACCAAAATTGAATCTAAAATAACCAAAATTGAATCTAAAATAACCAAAATTGAATCTAAAATAACCAAAAATGACTAAAAATGAATCTGAAATATCCAAAATAAAAAATGGTTACAAAATATATAATGGGCCCACCAGTGATCCCAATTTTGATCACAAAGAAAATTAAAAAAAGCTAAAATAAGATTGATAGTCCAAAATGCATTGCGCCAGGTTCCAAAATGGCTTCAGCTTCACTACTAAAGCATGTGCAGAGATAATCAATGGCCCAAAGGACTTTTATATTATAAACAAGCTCTGAATGAGAGGGAAGTAG
>JAQFZN010002776.1:0-10496 GCA_034687075.1 Geophilus carpophagus | reverse complement strand
AAGTGTCTTTTTAAAATTCACTTTTAAAAGTGTCTTTTTAAAATTCACTTTTAAAAGTGTCTTTTTAAAATTCACTTTTAAAAGTGTCTTTTTAAAATTCACTTATTATTAGGGGCATTCAATCCAAAAAGAAAAGTGACTTCAGTTAAGTCACTTATGATTCCCATGAGCATGCGCACTAGAGGCAACATTACAGCCTAAAACGACAAGTTGCCAACTTGATTTTTATGATCATGACTGGTGGCACATCCGCAGAACACTAAGCTTTCATGATTGGTTAAAGCCTTTTAAAGTGACTTCTAAAAGGAAGAAAAAACACACAACCTGTGTCTTTTGGAAAAGACACTTTCAGCCAGTGACTTTTAAAAGTTATGATGTTTTAAGCATCATTTCTGGCTGAGAAAAGTCACAAAAGACAGAAAAGTGACTTTTAGTTTTGGATTGAACGCTCCTAATGTGAATATAAATTTTGCAGAAAGTGGGCAAGTTATGACGGCCAAAGGTAATTCAGAGTGGCAATTTTCCTAACATAATTTTAAGTAACGTGTTGTATGTGCCTAACTTAGAAATCAATTTCCTTTTGGTTTTAAAAATGGTGAAAAATGATCTTAATGTGTATTTTTCTAAAAAAGAAGTGTTGATTTATGATGATAATAAAAGTGTTATTTTAAAAGATAAAAATGATGGAGAATGCTTCATTGTACAAACCTATATTATAAATGAAAATGTATTTACAGCACTCAAACATATGGTTCATGTGAATTTAAATTATTTAAATATAATGCAGAAGTGATTATTGTTAAATGGGTTAAAATTAAAAAAGGAAAATTTTGAAGCATGTGAATCAGGTGTACAAGGAAAATTAGCATCCAAACCACATAAAAAGGTCACTATTTCTCAAAGTAAAAGTATATAGATATACTGCATGTAGAATTAGTAAGACCAATTGTCACAGATACATTAAGTGAAACAAATATGCAATGACTATTATTGATGATTTCAGTAGAAGTGTATTTGTAAAGCTATTAAAATTTAAAATCAAGTGGCAGAAGTATTAATTGAATTTATAACTCATATAAATAATTTGACAAGTAATTAAGTAAAAAGAATTTGAACAGATAATGGGGGCAAATTCATAACGGGAAATTTGAACAAATTTTTTCATATTAATGGTATTGAACATCGATGTACTACGGCTTCTTCCCCGCAAAGTAATGGAGTGGTTGAAAGAATGAATCGCAGTTTATTTGAACGTGTAAAGACATTGATAATTGATACAAGTATGCTGCAATATTTATGGGGTAAATGTGTAGTTGCTGTGCACATACCAAAAATGCTTGCCTGACATCAGTACATGGCATGACATGGATAAATTTGCCCATGTAATTAGAGGGGAAACCCTGAGAGGATTATTTAATGTTGCTACCAAATTAAATTTGGTTATGAGTAGAGAAAGGATTAACCAGGACGATTCCTATAGGTTCAATGTGCACCTAATTCTTAGGAAAACATTTTTCTGGATTTAATTCGTCATTGTACACTTATTAAGCTATATAAAAAATTCGGGATTTTCTTGATTTGGCATGTTAGTCCCGATTTGATCTATTAATGCCAAATTCTCCTGATTTGGCAGGTTTTGATTAGTCAAAACATGCAAAATCAGGAAAATTTGATTAGTCAAAAGTATATGTTATTTATAAATTAAATATAAACTTACAAAATTTGTTAATGTGATTTACCAGCAAAATAAGAACTGTAATTCCAAAACATAAATCTTATTTGCACTTCAAAAGTACTGATGTTTTAAAATTCCATCATATTAGAAAAAAAACTATAAATTTTAATTTTATACATGGATTGAACAATTTTAAAAAATTTAAAGACCCAATCATACAATTTTTTAATGCCAGAATATTGCAAAAATGGCATTTTAATGCCTGAATATCCCGGAAATGGCATTCTTAATGCCCAAATGCCTCGAAAATAACACTTTTAATGCTAGAATATCTTGAAAATAGCTTTTTAATTGCCCGAATATGCTCCCGAAAACGGGCTTTTTTACATCCCGAATCGTGCCCAATTTTAGGAGTTTTTAGTCCCAAAAAATCCGTTCTCTAGTTATGAGACAACATGACATTTGAATGGTGTATGTACATGGGGAAATTGAAGAGGAATTGTACATGCAAATTCCAGAGGAGGTGAAAGTGAAAAATCCAAATGAGGTTTTTAGACTGAGAAGGAACATCTATGTCCTAAAGCAAGCTGGGAGATGCTGGAATGCAACTTTGCATAACTTATTAGTTATGATCGAGTTTGTGCAATTGCCAGACAACCCATGTCTTTATTATTTCATCCGTGATGACCAGTTTATGTTACTGAAAAGTTATGTTGACAACAGTCTGTTGGTCAGTTTAAGTGATATTTTAGAGGACAAGTTAGTATCTAAAATAAAAAAAGTCGTGGATTGGGTTGTGATGGGTGATTTGAAAAATTTATTGGGGATGGAAACTAAACAAGACTATGGAGTGATAGAGATTAGTCAGATAAATTATATTGAAGAGATATTAGTAGGGCAAGGCAAAGAATATTCGCTTAACATTGAGAATATTTTTTAACTTTTGACGGGGTGCTGGATAAGTGCTGATTAGTTGATTCCAATTCAAATTACGTCGTTTTTAGTGAATATTAAGAGAATATTTTCGGCTTAAGCGAATAAACGAATATTGGCGAATATTTTCTCACTTCAGCAGTAAATAGTAAACCTACCCCGCAGTAAATAGTAAACATTCATGTCAAAAGAAAAAAATCTCAACGTGTTTCATATTGCAATAAATTTAAATCAGATTTCCGAGTCATTGTTGGTAGTGATCAGAAAATGTACTGCAAGAAATGCCAGGAAGAAGTCAAAGTAACAAAAAATTGTTCAAATTGCTATAGCTTTACCAATGAAAACTTGTCAAAATATGTTGTTATATACTGTAACAACACTAGTGCAGCAATTCCAAGCAAATTTGAGCTTGATAGTGAATAAATAACACAAAAGGAAAATTTTAAAGTGAATATTTAAGCGAAGATATTTGTGATTATAAGCGAATAAAGAATAGCATATTTTCCACTTTTTAAGTGAATATTTGCCTTGCCCTAGATATTAGAGTGATATAATATGACCAATTGTAACTCAGTTAAAACCTTGTTGGATGTGAATACAAAAAATTTTGGATGCATGATGAAAGTGTTATAGATATAAAGAATATCAACTTTACTTCAAAAGTAATACATAAGAGAGAACAACAACAAGTAGTAATAAAGCATCACTTAGTAACTAACATCACTTAGTAACTAATTAATAAAACAACAATCATAAATTATTATTGTTAAAATCATCTCTAACAAATCCCCCTCATTGAATTATAATAAATTTATGATTTTAAAAAACAGGTTACATCAATTTTAAGAGGTCAATGTTGTTTTTCAATTTTGGACCTGTTAATGCTTTTGTTAACATGTCCGCCTGCATCTGTTCAGAACTAATATGACTAAGTTCAATTTCCCCTTCAATCAAGAATTTTTTAATAAAGTGGCTTCGTCTATTTAAATATTTTGTTCTTGTTTTTTGTATTCCTTTTCTCAACATCTGTATAACATTTAAACAATCAGAATATATCTTTATCTTCATAGTTTTGGGATCAAAACTTCTTAACCATATCATTATATCTCTTGTCCATAAGAGTTCTCTGAGTCCTTTACTTATTGCTTCTAATTCACTCTGATGTACTCATTGCAACAATGATTTGTTTTTTGTTTTTCCAGCTAATTATGGAATTTCCATCTTTTATTATGTATCCTGTATATGATCGTCTATCATTTGTCGAATCCCAACTTGCGTCCGCAAATAAGCACAACTCTGTATTTCCTTGTTGATATACTAATTCATAGTTTTTAGTTCCTTGTAAATAACTCAGTACTCTTTTTACTGCTTTTAAATGAATTTCTGTTGGGCTGGCATTAAATTGTGATAAAACACTAACTACATGACAAATGTCTGATCTGGTAGTTATTCCTAAATACATTAAGTTACCAATATATTCTTGATAAACTAGTGGATCTATTTTAGGACTTGCTTCACAATTTGTCAATTTTACATTTACATCCAATGGTGTATTCATTGGTTTACATTTATCCATTCCAAATTTTATTAATAGATTATTAATATACTTGGTTTGATGTACTCTAATTTTTTTATTTTTTTGAATTATTTCCATTCCTAGAAAATATTTTAATTCTCCCATTTCAATCCATTTTATACTCTTCTTTATTTGTTTTAACAATTGTTTTTCATATTCTTCATTTGATGCTAGAGAAATTGCATCATCTACATATATTCCAATGTACATGAAATCTTTGTTGTTGTGGTTTGAGTAAAGGCATGGGTCATCTGGACATTGTTCAAATTTTGCATTAATTATTACATTGTGAATAACTTCATTCCAACATCTACCGCTATGTCTTAAACCATATATACTTCGTTTTAATCTGCATACTTTTTTATGTCCAGTTGATTTAAATTCTTTAGGTTCAATCATGTAGATTTCTTCCTTTAAGTTTCCATGTAAATATGCTGTTTCTACATCGTGTTGTTTCAATTTTAATTCCTTTTTCGCAGCTAAATTGAATATCATCTTTAAAGTTTCATTTCTTATCACTGGTGAAAAGGTTTTGTCAAAATCATAACCTGGTTTTTGTGTGCATCCAATGGCAACAAGTCTGGCTTTATATTTAGCCACTTTTTCTTCTTCATCATATTTAACTTGAAAAACCCATTTAGATTTTACTGTAGTTTTCCCTTCTGGTAAGGTTACTGTATCCCAAACTTTAAGTTCTTTTATTGAAGTAATTTCATTATTCATTGCTATTTTCCATTCTTCTTTTTGTTTGGATTATATTGCTTCCTCATAAGTTTTAGGTACAAGAATTGAATCAGTTACTTTTGCATGTTCATTAAGATCCATTAGTCTTGCTGATCTTCTCACTCCTGCTTCTTTTAGTAATCGTTCATGTTCAGTTTTTTCATTTAGTAATCTGATTTTATTAAATTCTTTAGTGGATCTTTTAGGTCAGCCTACATTCCGTTTTTCAGATATTTCATTTGGCACTTGTTCAATATATTTTTCCTCAACGGTAATATTGTCATTATTTGCTCCATTTATATCATCATTTGGTAAAATTTCTGTATTTATATTCTCTTCTTCTAAAGTTTGTAATTCTTCAGTTTCTTCTTCATCATTATATATTGAGTTTATCCAGTTATTTTCTGATTTTTTTTAGTTCATTATCAGAATTCTCTATAATTGTATATCCTGGTATATTCTCAAAAAAGGAGACTTCTCGTTCATTTGTAATATGTGAAGAAATTGGATTAAATATTCTGTATGCCTTCTTATTTATGGAATAACCTACAAATATTCCTTTCCAAGTCTTTGAGTCTAGCTTCTTTCTTTTATGGTCATGTTTAAGAACATGTACTAGGCATCCAAATGTTCGAAAGAAATTCACAGTTGGTTGCCTTTTAAACCATTTTTGATAAGGGGTTGTACCATGTGCTGTTGTCAAGCAAACATTTTTGATGCGAGATGCTGTATTGGCACATTCAGCCCATAAAAAGAATGGAACTTTTGTATCATTTAGCATTGTTCTCACCATTTCTATAATTGTGCGATTGCATCTTTCAGCTACTCCATTAGATTGTGGGGTATAGGCTACTGTAAATTGGTGTTTTATTCCTTTGCTTTTAAAATAAATTCCCAATTCTGTTGCAATAAATTCTCCACCATTATCACTACGTATTGCAGTAAGTTTTCTTTTTGTCTCATTCTCAACTTCATTTATATAATCAATAAGTACATCTGTTACTTCTGATTTTCTTCTTATGAATCTTAAAAAAGTCATTCTGTTAAAATCATTCACAATTGTTAATATATATTTTGCTCCTCCTAATGACTCTGGTTCTAAAGGTCCAATTAAGTCAACGTGAAGTAAATCTAATATATCTTTACTTTGTATTTCCATTAGACTTTTATGTGTCTTTCTCTTCATTTTACTACTGATACATGCTTCGCATTTGTTGATTTCTGACTTCTTTATGTTTAATCCTTTTACAAGTTTTTTATATGCCATTTGATTAATTGTCTTATAGTTTATATGGCCTAATCTCTTGTGCCATAGAATTTTATCATCTTTAGTTGTAAGGGCTATTTCATCTTTCTGATTTGTAAAAACAATATTGGTCTTTACAATAAATTTATCTTTTTTATGTCTTTTTCCACTTAAAATAATTTCATTTTTATCATTTACTATTAAGGCTTCATCTTTGTTAAAGATCACTAAGAAATTGTTGTCAACAATCTTACAAACTGACAATAGATTAATATCTAATTTAGGTACTAATAATAGTTTAATAATATTGTTGTCATGATGAGGTTTTAAGTTAATTATATCAACACCTTCTGATTTAATTTTTCTTTCTGTTTCTGCAATACTAACTAATGATTCAGTTGACCGCAAGTTAGTAAATATATCTCTCCTTTTAGTCATGTGACTCAATGCACCTGAGTCAATTAGCCAGCTCGTTTCATTTGGTAATTTTGGTAAAGTAAATGAAGTTTCTTTACTTTTTCTTTCTTTGTTGTCATAACTGTTATTATGGTCATCATTGTTGTTATTATTGCTTTCATCATCATTGTTTTCATTTTCATATATCATATAAGTAGTATGACTTGTTTCCCTTTTCTGTCTTTTTGTTATAATTTTCCTAATTCTTTGTATTCTGTCCTTCTTGGTCTTTTTGTCTATTAGGTTCTTATAAGTCTCTAATACTGTTTTGTCATCATGGTCATCATCATCTTCTCATCTTTCAAATTTCTCAGTTATTATCATTGCAATATCCTCTTTAGTAAAAACGTTCATTCCGTCTTCTTGGTAATTTGCAATCAGTTGAAATGTGTCCTTCTTTATTGCAATTGTAGCATACAACTGTATTTTTGCATTCTCTCTTATTATGTCCTTCTTTGCCACATTTCCAACAGATTGCTTTCTTCATGTTATCATTTCCTTTCATTGTATATTTGTTAGCATTTTGATGATTAATTCCTCTGGTTTTATATGCCATTTCTTCATTTTTGTTTTGACGTTCTTCTTTTCTTCGTTTTCTTCTGTCATCTTCATCTATTAGTGCATTTCTTACTTTTGTTAAGGTTATGTTGCTATCCATTTGGATTAACCTTACTATTGCGTCATATTCTAGTCTGATTCCTCGATTTATTTGAAAAATTAGTTGACTATCTGTTATTGTGTTGTCACCTAATTCCTTGCAACGGTTTAAAATAGCATTCGCACGGTCAATATATGCACGGGCTGATTCATTATAGGTCATCTTCAAGTTATAAATTTCAGAATGTGTTCTTTGCAAATTTTCTTCTGTTTTTGCATTTTTCTCTGCTGTATATTTTAGAACTTGGGGTGGAGACAAAGAATGAATTATAATTCCATAGGCAATATCATTTCTTTCTTCCCACTTAAACCAAGTTTCTTCTTTTTTGATAAAATCTTTACCTTCTTCACCTCTTGGTGGTTCATCAGTTAAAATGTTAGGTTGCCATAGTTTCTTATATTTTAGTGATTCTTCCACTCTTGAGGCCCATAAGAAATAATTATCTTCATTTAATTATTCATTTTGTGGAACAGTTAATCCTTTTTCTGCCATCTTCTTCAAGTTATACAATTAAATTGAATATGTTTTACTCACTAATGTAGTTGATAATCTCTTCTTTAATTTTTTATTTATTTCTTCCTTTCTTCTTCTTCTTTTGTTTTTGATGGAATGTATTTATTCCTTTTAGGCTTATTTTATTATAGCTCTATCTTCCTTTTCTTATTTTTTAAGAAATATACTTGTTCAATACATGTTTCTTATCTTCTTTTTCTTCTATTTATTTATTTTCTTCTTTTCTCTTCTATTCCATTAAACCATCCTGCTACCAATTGGCTATAGAATTAAAGAATATCAACTTTACTTCAAAAGTAATACATAAAAGAGAACAACAAGTAGTAATAAAGCATCACTTAGTAACTAATTAATAAAACAACAATCATAAATTATTATTGTTAAAATCATCTCTAACAGAAAGTGCAGAGGTCAACCAGACATTTTATCAAGAATGTCTAGGACGACTCATGTTTGTATCAAATCACATTAGGTGTGACATTCCATTTGTCATTAGTTTATTATCTCAATTTACTAAGAATCTCAAGGAATTGTATTTAAATGAGTTGAAAAAAATTCTCAGATATTTAAAAGGCATGTTAAATTATAAATTAATTTACAAATACGAATTTAAAAGCCTTCACCGACGGAAGTTGGGATTTGCTAGGTGACGGGAAGTCGATGACAGGTTACATGGTAGAAGATGGTGATGCCATATTAAATTGGCAAAGTCATAAGCAACAGGTGGTGGCCTTGAGCATTGTGGAGATGGAACTTGAGGCCATCACCAAAGGCTTTAAGGAACTCATGTGTTTCCAAGATCTATTTTCAAATTATGCATATATTAGAGAGAAAAATTTGCAAATAAAGTTTTGTCGAACTTAACTATGACTATATATCGTTCTGTATTATGTTCCGTCCTCTAGCCCCTTCAACGTTCCAAGCGTCGGAGAAAAGCAAGAACCGGTCATACAGCACCAATCATGCATATGGGCTGTGTGTATTACTTTTAAGTGTATGTAAAATTGTTATTGTGTTACATTATATATATATGCGTCAATTGTTCCAACATTGGGCTTCTGTGTGAAGTTATTTTTATTCACTTTCAATATAAAAATTCCTCACAAGATGTTTGGAGCTTGCTCCATCTCTATCACGGTTGATCTGTATATCCAGGATCAGAGAGAAAATAAGTAATATAAAAACTAAATATGATTGATACTTAGAAAACAATTTTTTTGAAAGTTTTGAACTGTTGTTACATCTTCAAATTTAATTTCATGTATGAACACGGATAGCCTTCGGTATACAACTGTTCCATTTATGCCAATTCAGAACAAAGCTGCATGCTTATTACTTTTTTATTTTTTTAAATTATTGTTTGAAGTAAAAATCATCACCTATAATAAAAATTATTTTTTTAGTTTTTTTAAATTTTAAGAAAAAAAGTCTTAAACAAAAAATTTTTAATGTGGCAATGTACTAAACAAATAACGCTCCAAAACTTTGCAATTGAATTTTTTTGCCTAGCATTGTTGGTTGAAAAGTTACACGTTGTAAAACAATGATGCAATAATATTACATGAATTTAACATGTTTCATTGAATTCCTTTGTCATTTACTTGAATTGATAATTTAAAAATTTTTTAAATTCTCATTTTTGTGAAATTATTAACCTGGTAGGTGTTTAACGGGACATCCTCTATATAGATTGGTAAAATAAAAATACAGTCATACCTTGCTATATAGCCGCTTTTTATACGGCATTTTGCTATAACGGCCTTTGTTAATTGTGGCATTTTTTCAATTTACCGCCTACAATGTTTTGTAATACGGTCAAAAAATGCTGTGTTGTATCAAAAATTGTATCAAAATAATTAATTCATTATAGAGCTTTTTGCTTTACAGCCACCTACATGTAGAAATAGTACTACTAAGCAGACTAATTGTCTGAGGTATGTGCTGAACCATCTGGTTTCAATTATTTTGACCTTTGAACCCTGAAAACAATACATACTACAATTCAGAGACACTACTGTCAAAAGTCAAAGATCAATTTCTGTGCAGAATTTTTTTTAATATAAAATTTTCTTTAGAATGTTTATATCAAAAATTTCTATATAGAATATGATGGAATTCAAAAACATTTATAAATAATCTAATTTTTTATTAATTATTATGTTATGCTAGTGGAACAAAGTAACCATTTTTTTCAGAAATCATTTTTGCTCTAAGGGACAGCAATTATGACTTTTAGTAATAGACAGAATACATCCTAGCTACACCACTATCTCGTTTAAAACAAGATTTCTAAACTTAAGTCTATAGAAATCTTTAGTAAAAGTAAAAATTTATTTCACATTAAAATGGAGATGAAGATGTTTTTAAGTACCTGTAGTCAGAAGGGACTTGAACCAATTTTCTGATAATTGACTGGTGCATATTGACAAATATTGACATTTTATAAAAGTTTTGTAAATTTATAAATACCATCATAACAAAAACATAAAGATAAAATTGTTTACTGATTAGGTTATGTTTAAAACTAAATATTTGAACAAAAAACATTGCTTTAGTGTTTGTGTTAAAGATAGAAATAGTGGGTGCTGTCTGGTTATACAGGGTGGTAAAAAAGTCTGTAACCATACTAAATATTTTTAAAAGTGCTGACAATGCACTTAATCCAATGATGGTAAAGTACTAAAGTTGGGTGGGGAAATTTTTTGGTGACCTTGAA
>JAQFZN010002775.1:0-10501 GCA_034687075.1 Geophilus carpophagus | reverse complement strand
CAACTGCCTTGTGTTGCGTTGCGTCTTACTTCAACTTGGAGTTGAAGTAGAAATTTACGACTACTTCAAGCAAATTTGTTGTTGCAAGCTGCAACCAGGTTGCGTTGCGTCAATTTTCCTTACGTTGCATCTTGTGTGAACACAAGTGGGAACCTACCTTTACAGTTGAAATAATTAAGTAAATGTAAATTCCTTGAAAACCATTTTGAAGCTGATCAATTCTATCAAAGCATCACACATTTTCTGCACTTTGCACAGTAAAAATAATAGCATTTTCTTCAGCAGGTTGAGCAGATTGATAATATGTTCACATTGTACGCAGCTGTAATAAAAATTGGTCACAGCCCAGTCAATTTGCTAACATTCATACTAATGGTAAGAAAAAGGTTAATTATACCAAAAAGATTACTTAAAAATAGCATTTGTATGTTAAATAAAGTTTATTGGTCATGTTTTTCTTCAGGTACGGAATCGATTGTCTCCTCTAAAACGATATCTGATTCTTGTTTCTTTTGTTTTCTACCAAAATTTTCGATTTTTTGATGGAGATCTTGTTGAAATGCAGGATTTGGTCCAAAGGGTATTTTTCCACCCTTACCATTGGAATATACTCCACGATATGTTCGAGAAGAAGTTTTACCAAAGGAAATGCGAGGAATCCAGAACCAACGGAAAAACCTTGAATTATCTTCTGGTCTGGGTGCAACTAATATTTCTGGTTTTTGTTTAGGTTTGTTTTCTCGGAATAAGTTCATGATATAAACACCCTAAAAATAACAAAAAATAATGGTGAGATAAATTAAACATAGAATATTTTCTAAGTTTATAATCACTCATGGGGCTTTTGGATATAGCGAATTTTACTGATTCGAAAGACAGCAAATCAAATCCATTTGATTCGATAAAACTTTTATTTGATTTTGGTTTGGTATGAGAATTTCTCTTGCACATATGATTCGATGCACTTTTGCACATATGGACTTCCTACCGGGCACAGTATACATATATATCACAGCATTTATACTGTGCTACTGGGATTCCCAATCCTGAATCTTTCTTTTAACACTTGCTTGCTTAACAAGCACTAGCAATTTTGCTTTCAAAAATTAAAAGGCATAAATCAATAAATTATAAGCATCAGTAGTATATTTTGTTGCCATTTTTGGAAATTTGTCTTTCATAAATGATAAGACATAATTTACTATAATTTACTGTGCTTGGTTATTATTTGCTTTTCCAGATTTTTGTAGTTGATACTGAGTAAAACCTAGCATTTTATTTTATCAGCAAGTTTTACACTTTTCATTAGTTTGTGAAAGTAATTATCTTAACAGGAGTTCACAACAAATGTCACTCTTGGATTTTGACTAAACTTGGCAGGATTGTAGCCCATGGTCTAAATAGCAAGAGGAAAAATTTGAGGAGGTAATACACAGGGGGAGAAAAGTTATGGGGGAAATAGTTTTCTGTGTAAAATCTATGGAAGAATGAAAGATGGTGTTGTTAAGTTGATTTAGAAGTGAGAAGAGATAGCGTGAACAGCATTAGTGAGTCAGTTTGCTTCAAGACTTCAACAAGGTTAGTTGTGTTTTTTAAATTTTTATTTGTAATTGAATTAAGTGTGTGATTATTGTTGTTCTGCTCACACGTTAACCAGGAGTGTGACAAAGACCAGCAAATCAATCAGCATGGCACAGGACACTGGTCACACCTCTAGCAAGTTTGATTCGCTAAATTGAATCCCCAAGTGTGCTTATAATGTAAACAAACAGGGTCATATTTTCCATGATGACAACTAATATAAAATAAACTACTTTTTGTTGTTGTTTAATGGTGAATGGCTAAAGCTAAATACAGCCCTATGTAAACAAGAATGTACTTACAAAATATAAAGCAATACTGGTTCCAAGAGCAAAACCAACAGCCACATCTTCCCAGTGATTCTGATTAGTCATTAATCGAGAATATCCAGCCAAAAGTGATAACCCACCAGTAATCAGTAATAGAAGTGGACGTAAAGCATACGTTCCATGCATTTGAATAATGTTATGTAAATATATCTGCAAAAACAATTCTGATTTTAATTATTTTACAAAAATCCTTATTTGAAATAAACTGTTTACCATTGTAAAAACAGCCGCATAAGATGAAATAGATGCATAGAAAGATGGAAATGATAATCTGTAAAAATGCAATTAGTGTTTTAGTGTGAAATTTGCTTAATTATAACAGATTGAATCAGCTTTTAAATTTTAAAATTATAAATGAGAATTTATACTCACCTAGCATCTCTCAACTGATGTAAACTATTAGTTTCACACAAATTCGTACTATTTATAAAATCTTGGTTACTTAATTTACACAAAATGCCTTCTGGATCACAAAGTGTTAAAAAATATGGACGTGGACGGCCTGACATAAGTTTAATGCCATCAGTTAAAATAGATGTTGAAAATGCACCGAGCAAAAAAGACCCTGCAAATGATTTAAAAATTATTAAACATTAACTGAGATTATACGTGTATATATATTTATTTATTTGTAAAAATAATAGGTAGATGGATAATTTTTTGATCCACTGTGTGTGTACAGTAGATGCTTGATTATTCATGTGCTGATTATCCGATTTGCAGAATATCCATGTTCTAATTTCGGTTCTAACCATCAAAACGTCATTTAGTCACATCACCTAATTGGTTCATGATGTTTTATTTAAACTGAAATTAATTATTATAAAAATTACATTATCAGCCAATCTTATGATGAAGTTAAATGATGGAATTGGCTTGCGGATTATCTGTGCTTTTTGAACGTCTGTAGCATATCAGTTTCCAGTTCCCCATGGATACTGTGTATATATATATATATGTACTAGGTAATTAACTTGCTTCACTCGCATTTGAAAACGTATGTACTGGATTTTTCCGAGAAGAAGCTGATGGTCTTGTATTTTTAAGGACCTTATTTTGAAAATAAAAACTTAAATACAGATCCAGGTGAGCCTCTAGGGTCATGGAAAATTTGATTAAATCATGTGATGAAAGTATTTTGCGTGTGCTGGTTATGTGTATTTATTCACCATCGAGGGTAGATTAATTGATAGAAAAATTGATATAAGTAGATATAATTAGTGTAAAGTTGGATATATTTGATATATACTATCTGGCTATGATACGTTATGATACATGATTTTTTTGTCCCAAATAAAGGCTTATGGGCTTCTATTTGGAAACAAAAATCTAAATACAGGCCCAAGTGAGCCTGTATTTGGGTGGGCCTCTTCTCGGAAAAACCCGGTAATAGGATTTAATATTAAAGAATTGTTTTAATGTAACAATTTTTGTTTTTTTTGATATTTGTTTATTTTTGTTTTAATACTTCAAAATATTGATAAATTATATTTACATGTAAACAGCACAAAGAGTGGCCAATCAGATCCATCCTTTGTAGTCATAAACCTAATTTATCCCAAATTTGGTTTAATTTATTTTTTAAATGAATATTGATCCAATTTCAGAAATTTTTTTCTCAGTTGACATTGGCTTTGTATCAGAAGTATCTCAGCCAAATTTGGTGAAATTTGGATATAAATTGAGGCTGTGCATAAGAGGACATACACACAAACACAAACTTGAGAAATATAGATATAGATATAAATGTACTGTGGACAACCTATTATTTTTTCAAATTTTGCACGATTTCCATAAATGTGAGGCATATTTTTGAGTTTATATTAGCAAAAACAGATTCAGATATGTCTAAGAAACACTTCATTACTAAAAGGTATGAAAATTCCATCATATCAATTTTTTGTGTATGAGAAATTCTCTGGCAAAATAATTATCTATTTACTAGTAGTTTAAAAATAAGCACAAAATGCAAGAATAAAAGAATAATTTTAAATGAATTAAGACATTGTGTGTCCATTAGTAATATACCATGACTGAAAAAAACTAATATGTAAATCAAGAAATATTCTAAAGATTTACACACAAAAGTGATTTCCATAATGCAAGATGGGAAAATAAAGAGTGATTATAATACAATTAAAAATACTAAGATTATCATTTTATACTTGACTATAAGTGTTCAATTGTGTTCAAATCTGATAACTGGGCAATAAAACATTAATCTGCTCACTTTTTAAATTCTTAATAATTAACTTTGCCATGCCATTTCAGTCATGAGTTTGATTTTATCTGCAATTTTCTGGCAGTTTTGCATTAAAAATCTAAAAATATGCTTCACTTTCAAAAAATTATGCAGAATTTGAAAAAGTGGTAATTTGACATTATAGTTTTACAAGTCAGTAACTAACTTGCCTATAAATCTGAGCAAACGTCTTGCTGTCAACGTGATTCGACACATGGAGCAGTGAACACTGATGGTTTTTCTAGGTTTTGTTGAAAAAATCCAATAACCTATTTCTCCAATAACAATCTGTAAAAAATAGAATTAGCTTTAAAAATTATTTTATTTTATTGAAATGTTAAATAATACATATATAACAGTTGAAGTTTATTTTGGCTAGAAATATTTTTAAGTTGAGCATTAACACTCTGTTTTTTGAAATTCTTCAAAATTTAAATTAAATTGATGTTTGAGGTAAGAAAAATTTTGTTATTAAAATATGCATTTTTACTCTTACCGTTATTGGAGGTAATAAACAGCTGGCAGTGTATAGAATTTGTGGTTGCACATCAAAAATGGCATTGTTGTTGTAAATTGAAAATTTGAGTGATAAATCATCACAAAAAACTGAACGTTCAAAAACTGGAAATTCATCAGTAAACCTAAAAATAAATTAGATGTTATCAAGTTGTATACACGTTGATCAATATATGGTTACAAAAGCACTACTAGTTATGGCAGCCTTTGCCATTTGTCTTCACCCATGTAAAATTAAAAGCACAAAGTTTAAAAAAATCATGAATTAAAAAAATAGGAGAAATTATTACCCTATATTAGCATGTATGCAGGGCCGTTTCTACCGTTAGGCAAGACTAGGCGACCGCCTAAGGTGGCATAATTTTAGGGGCGACAAAAGGGCAGAAAAAAGTTTAATTTGAAATCAAACTGCGAAAATAAAATTTAGCAAATTAGAAGTCAAAAAATGAAATAGAAGAAAAATTAAAACATCAAATTGTTTTCAGAGAGTGATGGTAGTAAAAGGAAGCGGGTGGTATTTTTCAATTCTCGTCTAGGGCTGCAAAACACCTAGAAACAGCCCTGCATGTATGTACTGTATATCCACCATAACATTAGTTTAAATAGGCTGCATCAAAAACATTACCAAAATTGGTACCATATTTTAGCATACATTACACACCCAATTAAAACATACTGTTTATAATGCACAGGTTTTTTAATTCCTGTAAACTATGTAATGTATAATAAGCATCAATAACATTGCCAAGCTTTTTAGGCATATAAATGTCACACAAATTTCATTATTCAAATATTTAGTCATTTAAAAACCTCTTGTAACTTTTGAGTTAATTACTTTTAAAATAAAAGTTTATATACCAAAAGGAAGCTTACTCTTTGACCTTTTATTGAATGAATAGTTATCCATAATTTTATTAATTTTTTTGTCAGTTATTTAATAAACAAACTAAGCATATGCAACTGAAAACCAATTATTCTAATAATATGGCATGCACTTGTATATCCATAATTGGATAGTTCCTCATACACTTTAACTTAATTATATATTAATCGTATGTAAGTTCAAACTTATACAATTGAAATTCACACTGTTCAAACTTGTGGACAGTATTGTAGAAATCTAACACAAAGAAAGTAAACCAACTCTCCAAAATTGTATTACTTGTTTGTGGCATCATGGCACAAGACAGAATGGGGGTGTGTTTTGTAGTTGTAATGGCCATTTTGTTTTCAGTTTTACAAAACCTGCGCAAATGTGAACAAGGGATTTTCTAAAAGTAGGTAGGTTTTGTAGAAAAGTGGTTTAAAAAGTGGGAATGTAGCAAAAGTGATCATGAAGCAATGAAGGTTGACGACTTGCATGTCGAACAAGTGGTAGAAAACCATCAAGTTGAAATACTAGAAGTAAAGATACTTCTGATAATTGATTCAAAAATTGGCATTTGAAATACTCATATAAGTGTTCTGTCATAATACCCCAGGACAAAAAAACTGACATAATAGCCCAGGACAATATTACCCACAAATAATTATTTTTTATATTTATTTTTATTTTTAATTTCCATTGTGCTAATCTGTTTTTAATAGATTTAAAAAATTAAGTATGCATCTCATTAATGTGACAAAATCTGCTTTAAAAGTTAAAAAATAGAATTTTTTAAGACTTTAGAAGTTCTTTTGATGAATCTATATGTACAAATTGTCAGAATTGTAGATACGATTTGTAGTTACGCGTACACATTTGTGGTTCAGGGCTTGGTGGTTTGGGTATTTGTGATTGGATATCAAGATTAGAGGCAATGTTTTTAGCCTCATTTGGTGATATTTTATCAGTCGAATCTATTTCTACAATTTCTGCTGGTTTTGGTACTTCAATTTCATTTGATTTATATTTTTCCACTTATTGTGCATACTCGGTTTACAAAAACTTCAATAAAACTCATGCTGTAAAAAGGAAGATGGTTGTATAAAACTGTGTATAAAAATAATTTAAACTTCTGGAGTAATTTCAACATTTACAATTGCATTAAAATCATTGCACATTGTTAGGTGGAATTCAAGCAGACAAACATGGATGGAATGCAGAACAAATTATAGTCTAAAATCTAGGCAGAATGGGCATATTTCCCATCTTTCTTTCTAGTCAAATATTTTGCAGTTTCAAAATTACCAGATTATAATAATTTTATAGAAAAAAGTTTGTATTTCAGGGGGACAACGGTAACACAGTCTAAGGTTAATTTAAGCAAAGGGCATGAGTAATTTTTTGAATTTTATAAAGTTTTGTAAAACATTAGTTCTAACAAAATGTAAACAACATGAAAAATTTAAAATTGTGTGGAACAAACATCTAGATAATACTTATCAAGATACTTAATTTTCTCAGTAAAGTGCAATAAAAATTTACAAGGCTTTTATTATGGTATTAACAAATAAGATTTTGTTATTGCATTGTCAAAATGAGTTTTAATGCAATAACAAACTCAAATATGAACTTGAATTAATACTGAGTTTGACTGGTAAATCTGAATACATAATTACACTATATTTGCATAAAGCAATGTTTAATTTTAACATAATTTGGCTTTATTAAATTTAATTTGAAAAATAAATTTTCAACTTAGATCAAAACAAATTTCACAATAATTATCACATTTTAAATTCATTTAGAAAACAAATAAGACTTTTTTCTTACCTGAGATAATAGGCAAGCAAGGCTAGGCACATTAATATTAATATTTCCATTGTGAGTACTGGCAGTAAAAAATGATTGATCTTAAGATGCGACTCCTCCCCCTCCATGAATTGTAAGGAATCAACTTCAGTGACGTCAGGTTTGATGCCACTCGACTCCTGACATACTACAATATCATCTTCACTCTTGTTCATTCTTGAATTGTGGATAAAACTTGATTCAGATATGGGGTCATTCTAAAAAGAATGATAATAATAAATAATTATTACTACAATTTCCTGGTTACAAACTTCTGTCCATGTGGCTAGAAAAGGTGCAGGAACTCTAAACATTTCCATTTTGGAAACATGTAATTGTGAAAGATATGGCATAATCACTGAGGTGCTTTGGTTACATCAACTAGCGCCGTCTGATGGTTTAATTGAACATGAGTTTTTCTGTTCGATATCGAATTGCATTAGTGCAATTTGATTAGATGGTAGGTACAGTTTTAACATTGTAATTTAGTATTAAATGTATAGATATTATTCTATTTTTATAATAATTGTTTAAGGGCCTTTTCGATCTTCTCCTTAAGATCATCTTAAGATCAAAAGGCCTTAAACAATGATGGAAAAAGATAACACTTGGAAAAAGTAGCAATAACTAGGGTCCGGATAATAGGCACTAAAAAAAGAGCAAATAGGTGATCAAAAAAGGTGCTAAAAGAACAAAATATGCACTAATAGGCACTAAAAAAAACAAAATAGCAAACTATTTCACGGCTTAATCAACCTAGAACATGTTTTAATGAAAAAAAATCAGAAAAAAGGCAATTACAGGCATTAAAAAGCCATATAGGCACTAACCCTAAAATAAGCAGAAATTCGTCAAAATATTCCCAATATCATGAAACATATTTACTCAATGAAAACCTACAGTTATTAACTCAGGAAAAAAACAGGCAAAAAAGGGCTTATCTCGGCCTTATTAATAACATAACATAAAAACACATGTAAAATAATAATAATAATTAATAGCATATTGAATGGCATTTTTTCACATAGTAACTACAAGTTTTGTTGATCTCTCATTGCAATTTATTTTGATTTTAGTGTTTTAAACATTGTACTAGTTTTTCCGTAGATCCCTCGTTTTTATTTGTGACTCACTGCTTATTGATGGTTGTGCAGATCAATCATTACTAATTACCGGTGATATCGAATAAATATAAATGTAAAAAATCAATTACATTTTGTATTTATTTTAATCACAACGTATTGTGTTAATTTGATATAAAAATCATCATTCGTAAAACATAAATATATAGTATATTTTTAGAAGGAGTAAAACGTTCTATTATTAGCACAATCGTGTCTTCCCCATCTCTCTCCCCCCTGCAAAACTCCATTTTGGATATGGCACGTGCCAGATGCAATACTCATGTAGGGGGAGAAAACCATTGTATATGACTCATGAATGTGTATTTTGACTCGAAATTTAAGCCTAAAAATTTTGTTCCAAAATGCGATTATAAATTGTTATTTATTTTATTTGAATTATATCCAATGCCCAACTTCTGAATTAAAATTATTTAAAACACAGATATTCTTTATTTTGTAAATAAAAAATTAACAAATGATAAAATTCTAAAATAATTTCAAATGAATGTGTATTGAAAAGTGCATCAAATACTTTAGCTAATAAAACTCAATATAAAGCTATATAATATATAATATCAATTAAAGATGATGTGATTCATTCACAATGAATAATAAAATGAATATTTTTTTTCTTCTTTCTCATAACAATAAAAATAATGAATATACATTTGTAAAAATTCTTACCTTTTTTAAGAGTCAATTTAAGTTGATAGTGGCGTGGAAAAGAAAATTTATTTTGCCAATCCTGTGACCGATTTCAAATCTACTCTTCGAGATGCGAACTGCTCCTGTTGTTGATGTGTTACATCAGAGTACGCATGCGCGTTGCTACAGGGGTTGCTAAGAGAAGCATGGATCAATAGAATGGAGACAGTGTATTATTATTACATTGGGTTTTTTTATGATTTATGTATAAAGAATATGTTCAAACTAAAATAAAAGTTCATAGTTTAGCTGTGAAATATTTATTTATTATATATTCGTGAATTTTTCTTATTTGAAACAAAGATTGCAAGTTGTAATTTGAAATATGAGGAATTTAAAAGAAATTCTGATATGAATCATTTGGAAGTGGATATTATTTTATTACATTGTTTATTTTATACGGTGTGGAGTCTCAGTTGTTAGATATAATTTCAATGCTAGCTTTGTATCTCCAGTGACTTGGATGGCCGTGCTCCCTGGTGTGAAATTTCAGAATTAAAGGAATGGAGAAGTGCACTTCATAACTGTGACCAATTTATTGTTTACCTTGATGTTATTTATTTGTTTAAATATTTACAGGTTTTTCCATTGCTAAAATGTATTTTCCATTCAATAAAATGTAATTTTCCAATCAATAAAATGTATTTTCCATTCAATAAAATGTAATTTTCCAATCAATAAAATGTGATTTCCCTACATTAAATGTAAGTTCACTTAATAAAATCCATGCTCATGTGAAATAAATGTGTATTCACTTCAATTAAATGTATTTTCAGGTTGGTAAAATGTGAATTCACTTATTAAAATATAATTTTACCAAAAAGAGATGAAATAATGGAGCAGAGAGTTAATTAATAGGTGTATCATCAGGCAAATGGGTTAATATTGGGATTCTTTGAGTGCAAGCATAGTTGAATTGTCTTGAATGCTACACCCATCCCTTGCAGTTTGTGATAGTTATTTCATTTGCTGCATTTTTAATGGCTTGTAGAAGATTGGCTCTATTTTCAGAATGTTTGAATCGCACAGGTAATTTTGATTTTGAAAATGTCTTTTCAGTTGGATTTAAAAATGGGTTGTAAGGAGGTAAGTATTTAATTGTGTTATTGGAATGTGCAATAAAATTTTGAATGGCATGTGAAATGATACATTATCCATTACACATAAACAATAGGTGCATTCAATATCTTTTGGCTTTCGGAAAGCCATTTTAATGGCTATCGTGAAATCCACTAAATTGGCTTTTGACTTTGAACAGGTGGCTTTCAGGGATTAGCCAAGGATTAGCTTT
>JAQFZN010002774.1:0-10502 GCA_034687075.1 Geophilus carpophagus | reverse complement strand
TAGAAAGAAAAAAGTTGGGATTAAAATGTTGGATGGGAAGTTAAAGAGGTTTTAACAAAGGATTAAAATGATTAAAAAAATGTTATTAAAATAAAAATGAAAGTAGAAAATAATGATGTGATAGCGATGTAATCCAAGTGATCAGAACAAGCTATAAAATCATTATTAATAAAAAGGAAATTCAATTCATTATACAGAAAAAATGATTCAGTTATGGAAAGAGGACAATGCCATCTGTGGAACAAAAATGGATACAGTAGTGATGCAATATATTTGTTGATAGTTTGGTTTATGTATTTTCTATGTGTAAACCAGCTTGAATATATATATATATATATATATATGTTTTTTTTTAATTAGTGAATTTTTTTTGAGGGGGCGGGGGTTGGATGAGAGTGAGAAAGTTTGTTGTGATGTTATTTGAAACTTTACAGTTGAGGTTTAATATTAAAGCCATGTTGATATAATTTTTGAAAAATAATTAATAATTTACAATATTTGCGGTCAGTTAAAGAGAAATTTTTAAAGAATAAGAAAATCTGTTTTGTCATTTATTATGATTACTTTAGGGTAAAAAAACATTAATTTTATATTTTCTTTATTTTTCTAACTCGTCTTTAAGTTGTAGTTGGTAATTTATACTGACAGATGAAGAATTAGAGCAAGAAATATTTAATTATTAGAAATTATTGCTTTGAGAAGCTTTTAGACGATGATTAAAAGCAAAAGGAATGACAAAAGCCTTTTTAATTGCTAGTTAATCTTTAATCAATGATGCTCTAGATCTTGATACTGCCCTCAAACAAGTTGAACCAGATGTCGCCATTATCAAGACATGCTCTTATTAGCAAATTTTAAAAAAATAATAAAATAAAAGAGAAAACTAAATGAAATAAAAAGAAAAGTTGAGAAAGTTTTTGTTTTAAAATTTAGGACGTAATAATTTTTATTTTCGTTTACAACCGGTTTTCCCAGGGCTAAAGACAAACCGAGTTTAGGATGCACGTCATCTATTTTGATTACAGAAATGGCTGTGTAGTCTTAGATTACAGCTGTTTGTGTTAGTCTATCGTAAATGGAGAAACAAGAAAAGCGACAATAAGCCGTAAAAAGCAGGAGTTAAGTGCTCTCTTGTCGAATCAAAGTGTGTCGTATTTCGTGCTCCGTTTTGGCCTGATGAGGATTTATGGGTAGTAAGCACATTGCAGATAAATTTGTTGCACTTTGTAACATTTTAGTCACGTTGATTCCTAAGTGCCGGTTTGGTTGTACGCTTTACACATACACTGAGGTAATAAAATAAATTTGCTCTTATGGATTTGCGAGTTTGATTGTATGGCGAAGATGTATAAATTAGAGATGGTGGCGATTTATAGCGTATTTATAAGGTGTGGTTTTAATTAATGGACCATTAGTGTCTATAAATCAGGTTTTAATTAATGAACAGATTAGATTTGTAGAACAAGGATTTTAAGCTTTGTATAAATAAAAAAGTGTAAAATTAAAAATTTGGGAAGGAAGAAATTATCTAGATTTTTGCATGACTAAATTAGGTTTTGTGTCCTGTTTATTTTTTCGTCTAATCCGTTAAGAACACTTTTTTGCGGGTGTTTTTTAAGTCTCTCGATTTGAATTGTTAATGAATTTTTTTGGGCACAAATGGAAATGAGAAAACGGAATTAAAGGAGAAAGATTTTAGTGAGATAGAAAATAAATGAGGACAGGTAAAAAAGTGATGGGGATTAATTTATTAAAGACGCGCTTTATTGAAGTGTTTTTCAAAAGTTATGACTTTGGATCAAATTTTTGAGAGTTTTGGATATTAAAATATGTAAATTTAATTAAATCCTTGTAAAAAATAATTATTTTGTGAAAATTTATAATGCAAGAAACCGCCATTTTTATCTACGGGGATGTCTTAATTGAAATTGATTGAGTGAAGGCGTACTTTAACTAAAAGCAGGACCTAGTTTGAAATTCAAATGTGTCGCAGTTGAATTAAATTGATCAAGATTTTAATCCATTAAAAAGGTGAGTAAGAATGAATTAAAAATGTAATAAAAGCAGATATTAGAGCGAAGTTAAGATAGTTTTATTAGACTTAAATTTTTTAATGACGAGGATGGTTGGAAGTTAGAAACATATTTATTTAAATGTAGTTTTTACAGGGTTTTCTAGGTGTTAGGTTGCTTAGTGTTAAGTTAAATTTCATGTGATGAGTGCAAAGTGGAATTAGGTGTTGGAAGGAAGAAACAAGTAGAGTCATTTACTAAGCAATAAAATGTTTTGAAGCAGGAACTTTTTTCTCTTTAGCTAAGGAGGGTTGTTGAAGTGAGAGTTGAATTATTTTAATGGGTTAAATTTTAGTGAAAAAAGAAAAATAATTTAAAGTGAGTGTGTTGGTTTAAATTTAAAATGAGAAAATTTTCTTCTTTTTTAAACATAAACGATGTAGACACAGTTAGGAATGGTTGTCTGTATTGATTACGATTTAAGTTGGCATAGACAAGACAATACTTTTTTTTCTTTCTTCTCTGCAGCTATTAAGTGTGAAAAATGCTTTAAGAGTGGAAAGAATAATAAATTCTGTAAGGAAAAAAAATCAAATGTGCATTGGGTTTGTTTAAAAAGATTTTTTTGTCTCTTTTTATAGCGGTGTAGTTTGATTTAAAATTTTGTATTCTTTTCACTGAAGAAAAAAAGTCCTTTCACAACACAGCTTATGGTATGAGCTTTTCAGTCATGTGTGAATGTAGAAAAGGCAAAAATGGGTGCTCATACTAGTGTTTTATATATTTCATAAGAAGGCATGTGTTAGTATTGGTTGAAGGGTAAATGCTGAGTCCATAAGCTTTTTGCCAGCTGTCACCAGATTTTAAATAACTCTATTTTGGACTTGACTTCTCAATATTTCTCACAACCTCTGGTCTCTGATAGCAGAGTATGGTCTTTTTCCTTTTATTTGGTGACTTGTTTTCTTATTTTTTTGTCTTAGAAGCTGGTGGTTGTATGAGGAAGTTTGGTGTTAGGTTTCTTTGCTGAAATTAAGTTAGCTTATGAAGAAAGTTGTTAGCTCACGTGTAAAATAAAATGTTTAATTTGTGAAGATTTTTTCTTGATTTTATTTATTAAAGTTTGGGAAGTTGAGATTTTTCTTTCTCACTTTGTTGGATTTTTTCATTTCGAATTTTTATATTTATTTATCTGCTTTAATTTTATTTGTCAATGTGTCACTAAGCTTGAATTGGGTTTGAGAATTTTTGGTTTGGGTTGGTAAAGAAAAGTGAAAGCAAAGAGAAACTGTGGGTTTTTACTTGGCCATGTGTGAAATGAAATTAGCATTTTATAATAGGTAAAGCAAATTTAAAGGAAATTGATAAAATAAAGGGGAAAAGTAGTTAAATTGAAAGTTAAAAAGGAGTTGGATTATCCAAATATTGAATAGTAACTAGAACAAGTTATAATTACTTGGAAGTTTATTAAGTTAATTATGGTTTTAATTCCCTTAGGATACAGAATTCATCAATTTAAAGAGTTGTATGTAATTTGCCAATTTGAGTCCCAAAGCAACTTGTGTTCTCTGTATTCTTGGAAATTTAGCTTTACAGGCTTAATAGAAGTTGCTATTATGAAGTAGCTAAAGTCATTTAAAAATTTAAATAAAAAAATAGAAAAAATTGAGCTAGAGTAAAGGATGAGTTAGGTTGAAAGGAAAAATGGTGTTGTAAACAGTTGGAATGTCCATTAAAGGTATAAAAGACAAGGTGAATAATGCAAGGTGCATTTAAAATTTTTATTGTGCATTAGTGGTTGGTTAGAAGGTAGTGTTTCATTATGTTGGTAGGACATAATGGATTATTTACTGTGCAATGGATGACAAGAGAAAATGTCAGTTGATGAAGGGAGTTGGTAGTTGAAGTGTGTGCTCAAGGTGTGCAATAATTGAGTTAGATTTAGGCCTGATATATTTTTGGAACTAATTAGGTTGCTGAGTAACATGGTAATTGGAATGTTTGGTTTAAGAAGCACGGTTTTTGAGATGGAATTTGGTGTGTCTTATTGGATTTTCTGTGGAGTGAGTGACATAAATCTATATGGATTATCTTGTAGATCGAACTGCAATCAAGATACATGACTAGGATAAGATAATTTGTACATTTTGCACTTTGAAATATGTGATGTATTATTGAATTTGATTATAATTTATTTTTTTTGAATGTTATGTACTGTATTTTCACAAATATAACCCACAGGTTATACAGAATTTTACATACCACACACTCCCCTGCATGGCATATACATACTATTTAACAATATTCAATATTTGTTAAACATTTGATTTTGATTTTTTAATTTCTAACCCATCTGCACTTGTATCTGAAAACCGATAAAAACGTTTATCAGACTCATCAAAAATATCCATTATTTTATCTAAATTGTGACTTCCGTCATCTGATTCAATAATTCAATAACATAATGAAGCCAAAAATGTACATACCTTACATATGACATAAGCCTGTGGGTTATACACAAGAGCAGGTTACACACGTATTATTTTACCAAATCATAAAAATCAACGAGTTATACTTGTGTGCATGTTATATTTGAGTGCAGGGATATTCGTGAAAATACTGGCACATGATTTTAAAATATAAATAAAAAAATAAAAAGTATTAAATTTTAAACTTTTACTTTTCATTGGGAAAATGTGAAAGGAAATTGTTTTATCTAACCTCCAATTGCTTGTGCATTGAGAACACAACAATGGCTCATTTGCAAATATTAAGCTCTTTTAGAGACAATTCATTCTACCAGCAAAAGTAAACATGTAGTTGGAGCCTTGTTTTCAATTTCAAATGCATGATGTTGTACAGGAAGTCTCTGGAAGTCTCGTGCCTAGACAAAAGGTCAATACCCAATACTTAATGGCTTTCAAATAATTTCTATCTTATAACTTAACATCATTTGTTATGAGTGCATCACTTGATGCTGTGCATCTATCGATCAATTTGAAGAGTGGAATGCCGTTGTGTATCATGGTATGCAGTGTCTTATCATTATGTCAGGTGATTGACATTGCAGTACTTTACCACTAGGGTTGCTATTTGATGTGGGCAGAAGGTTTGCTGTCAAGGATCAGTCTTGAAGTTAGTTCCTTCTTCTTAATGAGGAAAAGCAATGAGGGTGGGAGTTTGTAGAAGTTTTAAATATGAATAAATATCTTTAAGCTTAATAACTCCAAAGTGATTGTGAATAGCTCTATTTACGAGAGGATACGACCACTAAAGTTAGATGTAACTCTACAGTTATTTGGGATGAAAAATAGGATTTTTGCTAGTTGCGCATGAAATATGCTAAATTTTGTGAATAGCCGTAGTATTATGTTCTAACGATGTGGCTGGAATATTTGTTCAGCTTTATCGCAGCTTTTACAGCATTAATATTAAATATTTAATTTTTTTAAAGTTTTTAAAGTTTTCACAAGGTGTTTTTAATCGGTAAGTGCTTTTTTCACTAAGATTTTTTTTTTCTTTTTCTTTTAAAAAAATTATATTTGAGGCACGCTAAGGGAAGGATTTTTTGGAAGTGTAAAGACACTTTTATGGAAAAATGTTATTTAATAACGTTATGGCATGTATCAAAAGCGGTGAATTTTTTTATTATTTTCCCAACGGTAATTCTGAATTGAGATAAAAAAAAATAAAGTAACAGAAGCATTAAAATTGAATGTCTTAAATGGTATATAAAGGCATTCATTATGCATTTTATGAAGATGTACAAAGTTGGGAGTTGGTAGAGAATCGATCGAAGGAAGTCTTATTATGACGGTAAACTTGGCTAAAATGAATAGCAAAGTGATGCAGAAAGTGGTGGATAAGATGAGCTTTAGCAACCAATGTTTGCGATTGCGAATTAATATTTTATGTGGCTTTTGAGTGATAGATTCGATTTTTTTTCTATCTTTTTTGCACGTGTGTCGTTGGGATTTTGGCTTCTTTTTAATTTGCTTTTTTCACGTTTTATGGAAGGAAAAAGCAATTTTTCGGGCAGACATGTCATTAGTTATTCTCGGGAGGAATTAAAGAGCGAAGGCTGAATTTGTCAGCAATCGGGCAGATGTTATTTCTTCTTGTCGGTAGTTAATATTTGCAAAAATGTACGTTAATGGACGCCACTAGAGAGAAGTTGTCGCGTTGACGTATTGGCAAAAGCCACTAGGGAAATAGATTTTTTTTAATTTGCGTTATTAATTTTTATTATGATGTGAATTTGCGTGGTAAGATTGAAAAAAAAATAATTGAATTCATTAATGTCAACACCAAAAATAGTCGACAGGGTTAGGGAATATTTGCTGACGCATTTTGATTTTAAATAATTTTATGCAGTTAGAGGAGTTTAAATTAAAATGAATTTTTATTTTCTTATGTGGGTTTTAGTAATTTGAATATTTTTTATTTGCAATCTTCATTTTTAAATCACCCTTTAGGAATTTTTTTTCCACTTTAGAATTTAAAAAAAAAATCAAGATGACGATAGAAACGCCATTGGGAAAATTTTTCCAAATTTTTTTTTTTTTTTGGGATTTACCAATTTTTATTATCAGGTAAATTTGCATGGCAAGTTGGAGGCAGAAAAGTGGCAAACGTTGCAATAATTTTTTCTATCAAAGTCGATTGCATGTTGATGGAATTTAAAGTGCCAACTTTTTTTTAATATTTATTTAAATATATGTATTTCTGGCAGATATAGAACGTATAACCGAGTCGATACTTTGATAGGAGAAGTGTTTTGAGGTTGATATTTTGGCGATGTCGAAAAACCACTGACAAAACCGCTGATGCGTTGCCATTTGTCTGCAGTATCATTAGAAAAGTGGAGAGGTCCATTAACCTCGCTTCTAAATGTACATGTTGATTTATATGGACGAAAACACGCCCTGAGTAATTTCTACGGAATTATATTTATGTTAAGGGGATATTGAAATGACATAAAACAGTTAATGGCGACTTTAATATCGTGGCGACAGATTTTGTCTATGCTAAAGAATGAAAGCAGCTCAAATTCCCCTCCTCTCTACTCGCACACCCCTTGCACACGCTTCTCCGCTTTATTTTATTAATTTACTAGATATACATGAAAGTTAATTATATCAAAGTGAAAGTGTGTCTGAAAAGTTGAAGGGTCTTTTAAAGTGTAATTGTAATTAATTTTAATGTTTTTTGTCGTTTTAGCTTTATTTCCTCTTTACTCTTTTGTCCCAAGTGAAATAAAAAGTGTGAAAATGTACCAGTTGCGTGCGAGGGTAGTTTAATGGCGATTTTGTCTTTTACTCATCTATATTGAAGAGTGCAAACATTTGTTATGAATTTATCGTCGCTTGAAGCTGTTAAGCCGACATTTATGGGACTAGTGTGCGGCAACGTGTCCCGGGATGACCAGTGGCCGCACGCACTGTAATGGGGCAATGAGTTAGGAGTTTTGGCACCGGTCGAAAGTTAGAATCGCTCTGCAGGGATATGGTGCCGTAACCTCTGTTTAAGTGTGGTGTTGGGTATTTTGGGTGTTGAGAGGGGGCGTTAAAGGGAATAGATCGGGCAGTTTAAATGGTTTTGTTTAGAAATAATAATAATAAATAGTGAATTTATTTATTTATTCTATTATTTTATTATTTTTTCGGGGGTTTATTTTGATTATGATGGTGATCGAGTTAGGAAATAATGAGGTTGCAAGTTTGCATTTTGTTATTGGATGAGATTTTTGTGCTGGCTCATAAATGATTTTATGGTGTGGAAAGGCACATCAAAATTTTATTCTTCGGCCAATGAAGAAGGATGGCACAAAGTACTGACTTGATGGCCTGTGTGGTTTCCAAGAAGGATTTTTTCCCTCGTTTCTTTTTTTTTTTTTACTTTTTTTTAGGGGGTAATGTGAGTTAGTAGTTGTGTTTTATCTGTTTTAATCTCTGATCCACTGAGAATACAGATTAGAGTGAAAAGTTTGAATCTGTTTGTTTATTCTGGCTATTTACTAAATAAATATCCAAATCTGTCAATCCAAACACATTTGATGTAAATATTTGGCCTGTCAGTTGATTTTGAGTTTGTTGAATAGAATTGTACTAATTATTAAATATATATTGTAATTTTATGATTTGCATACAAATGCAATAATGGGAAAATACAGAGCAGTAATTTGTGGTTAAATTTTATTCAAAATAGGGTGAGTGGCCTAGAGAGATGTGGAAATGAAATAAAAGGTTAAATGTCGGGGAAATGTAATATAGGGTTTGTGGAATAAATTTGTTTTATTTCAGTTTGGATAAGAAGTTTTTTATTCATGCTTTGTGCATTACAGAATGGATAATGTTTTGGAAATGTTATTAAAAGGGAGAATTTTCGCTCCATTAGTTTAATCGAGAGGATGGAGGATGTTTGTTATGATAGTGAACTTTGTAGGTGCAGTGGTTTTGAGTAGAGTCTTCTTTAGTAATGCAAATGTGGTAGAAAATTTATACTTTGAAGCAGTCAGAGGTTTGCAATTGCACGAGTCAAAAGAATGGGTTTTTTTCTTTTCTTTTCTTATGTTTATTTACTTGGAGTTTGGCCAGTCGAAGTTGGTTGTTTATAAGTTTGGTTAGTTTAGTTGGCAGTTGGTTTGAAGTTTAAATAGTTTTTTTTTTATTTTTTATTTTATTTTATTTTATTTTAAGGCTGAAACAAAATTATTGCCAGTTTGATTTTTGTAATTTTATTTTAAAATTGGAAGAGAAAGGAAAGTGGATTTTCAAGCATTGTAAGTTGATTTAGCTGGTTTTTATAGTGTGAGTGGTTTTTTTTCTTTTGTGGATGTTTTATTTATTTATTTATTTATTTATAAAAGTCAGTTCGTATTTAGGTTTGTTGAGTTTTGATAAGTTATAAAATTCACAAGAAAACCGCAAAGGGAATTTGTATAAAAAATAACAAATTTAATTAAATACTTTTATTAGGATGTTGTAAATGAAAAAGCTTTAAAAAAAGTGATTTATTAGCTCTTAAATCACTGATAAATGTACATTTATATCGTAAATTTTAATATAAATTGAGCGTACCAAATGAAATGATGTTCTTTGATCAGAAAAGCAAAATTGAATGGAAAGATAAGATAAAGTAAAAGTGCATTTATTTACTTTTAAATGGTTGTTTAAACAACTCTGAATCTCGTTTTATTGTTTTATACAAGTTTAAAGAGCTACGAAAAGCTATTTCTAGAAATCGTGTGCTATCTCGTTTAACGAGTTTCTCGTTTATTTTCTCTTTCGTTTCATTGGCAGACATCTTGTTCGCAAACTAGATGCAAATGAAATGTTTTATAACAATATTGTGGCTTTGATTAGTTTAAGATTTAAAATTTCAGTGTTAATTGTATTACAAAATTTACATTTACAAGATTAAAAATTTTAATTTAAAAATAAATAAAGAAATGTGAATATTATATATAGGTTTGAAATGAAATTTATATATAGGTTTGAAGGTGTAAATTGGCTTTTAGTTAACAATGAGGATTTAATAAAATCCCCTTTTGGAGTTGATAGTCTTTAACGTTTTAATATTAAATTCAGCCTTTAATGTTGTAACGGAAGAAGTGTTGTTGAGGTTGGCTCTTAAATCGACTCGGCTGAAAATGGAAATGAAAGCAATTGAAAATGAGAATGCAATGCGATGCAAGTTGTAGGAGGTTCGTCGACTATATCGAAATGGGCTCTGCACTTATTTTGCATCTAGTTATTGCGGTTTTAGTAGCTTTTAATAATTAGGTCTTAAGCGATAGAAATAATTTCTACTCGGCTTCTAGAAGTTGTCTTATATGCAAGCGAATTTAGTGAGGCGATATTCATTCCCTGTGGAATTTCTATAGACTTGGATAATTGCAGCCTCTTAAACTTTGCTATGCTCTGAATATGCAGAGTGTGGGAGGGATAATGTTGCCTCTTATACTGCTGCTGCTTTTCCATTTCTGCTGATGGTAATGGGCCCCGAGTGTAACTTTTGGCCATAGTTTGCTGCTTTTGTGTATGCAAGCAGTTAATCTAAGTCTTTACACTAACTTCACAAAAGTCTCATTTTCTTTTACTTTTATTGTAGTTTTGGTGTTTGCATTTTTTTTTCTTTTTTTTATTTCGCACATTGTGTGAGAATTAAATGGAAAAACGAAAACGAGGCTAATAGAAAGTGAAATGTGTTGAATTTTCAAACTGGATATTTATTTTAGATTTTTTTTTTAATTTTTGATTAATGATATAAATAAAACATAAGTTATTTAGTGAGATTGTTTGCTGTATTCAAAGAGATGAGCAAAAAAGAGCCGTTTAATTCGGTGGAAATGTTAATTTGTTTTTTGATGTTTTTTAAAATTTTAAATACATTGCAAACAAATTTATGGAAATAGTAGGGGGGTTCGAAAAGTAATTTACACCTGTTTATCAAGAATTAAACAGGTGTAACTTCTGGTTTAAACTTCTA
>JAQFZN010002773.1:0-10502 GCA_034687075.1 Geophilus carpophagus | reverse complement strand
CTTTTATTCTTCTACCGAATTGGTTTCCAGAAGTATATCCTGGTTATTACAACAGTTTAAAATTAAATGAAAGAAGATTGACGACACATTTTGACATGCATGCTACATTATTGGATATTTTGTCCGATTTTCAGCAAGTGAATGAAAATGTCGATCCACATGGTCGAAGTGTTAGTTTGTTTACACCAATTTCCAAAAGTAGGACATGTGATATTTCTGATATAGACTATCAATATTGTGTCTGTTTTGAGCGAGAAAACATTCCGATCGAAGATGAAACAGCACAAGAAGGTGCTAAATTATTACTTGACAATGTTAATGAAATGTTAGTTAAAGTGAAAAGTAGGTGTGTTTCTTTGGAAATGAAAGAAATTCTTGGAGTTCTAGCACATGATGTAAATATTGATAAGAATGTAAATGAAATATACACAAATTATTTGATAACATTTGAAGTGAATCCAAGCAAGGCACTTCTTCAAGGAGCTGTTTTGTATTACCACACGAATGGTACATATATTGTTGAGACTAATGTAGATAGGCTGAACAAGTATGGAAATCAATCTGATTGTATTACTGATCCATATCTTCGCATGTTTTGTTATTGTAGAAATAATTTAGAGTAGAAAATTTTAAGTAATATGAAAGGTTAATTCTTTTATGGTAAAAATTGAAATGTATATACTATAGAGTTTGCGCATGGGGTTTTACATTAAAAGTTATATAATTACGATCATAAGTGTAGTATAAATCCTAATTGTTTCACTTTGCTTGCGCATAACTAGTTTCTGTTGTACTGGGTACTATAAATTTGGGTATTCACCTAATTTGTGCAATCAGGTAAAGACTGAACACAGATATTCCAATTTTTTCCTCTAGGTTTTAGCGATTCCTAGTTGTTTACTTGCTGTCCCACAATCGGTATATTGTTTAAAACAAATATTTTATCGTAAAAATTATTAGTATATGTTATGAATAGTTAAAAATTATTTATCTACTAACTATCGCAGAAATCTAACAAGGAATAAATGTTGCATGTAAACATTACAAATCTAAGTGTTTGGCACCACCATTTTGAAAATAACTGAAGTTTTATTTTAGGCTGCTGATGCAAATAGTAAAAAACAATATGATTGGCTCTGCTATTTGTAAAAATAGTATTATAATCCTTGCATTTTTTATTATGCTTTAGATCCTAAATATATAATTTATAACGGAAAACCCTCTTACACAAACTTTCTAAGAACGGGTTTTTATTATACTTATTCTAATTTTAAACTTTGTATTCAGTGACAAATAGTCTCGATAAAGTTATCTGTGCCAAATGTAATATAAATCAAGTACGAGAAATGGAAAAATCGTTTATACTTTCAATAATTTAATCATGACCTTAAACTTTTTTCCAAGAATTGGATGAAAAAGTCATTTGTTTAAAATTACTTTTAACTATGAAAGCATACTGCTCTAAAAATTTGTTTGGGATTTTGTTAGAGTGTAATAAACTACATACTAAAGAAAAATTTCACTGAAATCATGATGATTATCTCACTGTAATGTTTTGGGTTGTTAGAGTTTATGCAGCATATCATTAGAACAAAACAATTATCTGATAACTATTGTTTTGCCACTAAAGCTACGTTCTTATTGTTTTGAGTCCTGATATTAAAAATAATGTAACCACCTAGTGAAAGGAACACCTATGTTGCAATGGTTACTTGTAATTACAACTCACTTCCAAAAACGTTCGGCCACCTTCTATATCAGACATGCCCAAACTATGGCTTTCCTGGGTCTTCAATGTGGCTCTATCCAAGGCCGAAAAAAACCTATTCAATATTTCTTCTTTGATAAATATGATTTATAAGCAATTTATAATCGCAAATAACATTTCGTTACTTAAATGAATTTCTTAAAGTCTTTGTTTTTCAGTTTTGCGGCTCTCGAAATTCTGTGTTCAGGATTTTTGGCTCTTGTCCAGATAAAGTCTGGGCACTCCTGTTCTATATTTTATGACCTGTAAACATAAAAATTATTTTAAAAAATGAAAAATACAATTTTGATTTATTTTGATATAATATTCTTAAAGATAACCATTTTTGCTTTTAGAATCACTTTTAAAATTTGATGAAAAATTGATAGTTTTATTTAGATTTTAACTGGAGCAACTAATTTCAAAATAGTTCAGCCATTATGCTTTTTTATTAATATTTTGTGATTCAGGGATGTTAAATGTCATTATTTGAAAATAAAATAGTTTTATGATCTATTTAGAAATGAGATAGTCATTTGAATTATTTATTTAATTTTTGAAATTATTTTTTTAATATTATATGACAATTGACAATAGATGTCATTGTCATGTGAGATCTTATTGTGACATCACTCATTTTTTTGAAAAGTCTTTAAATGTGACATTATTGAAAATGGTCAGGGTGAAATCTATTCCAGCTAATTTTAGGAGAATTATAAAACAACTACATAATAGATATAAATTTGCATGTCATGTTGTGAAGTCCAGGATTTAGTTAAAAAAATAATGAAATTAAAAGCATTGGAATTTGAAAATTAACTGGTAAACTCAAACTTACAAATCAATGTGATAATGGAATATTAAAATCTGTAATTTTGAATAAAAGGTATTAACAGCATCAGAAATTACACATCTGTGAAATAATGAAATAAATGAGAATATTTCTACATCAACTTTCAGAAGACACAAACTCTTGCTCACTCAAAACCAAAAAAACTAGGATTCTCTGGGTCAAAGAACACAGTACTTAAACTCTCCAGAAATGAGATGGATTAGGTTATATTTTCAGTTGAATTTTTCTACATATGGTCTGCAAAAAAATGAAGCATTTAATCCAGATTGTTTGTATCTAACAGTAAGGTTTCCATCAAATTTAATGGTTTGGAGCTGCATAAATAACAGACTGTTAAGGCACTTAATTACATTATTATTTTAGAAGAAAATATACTTCTATCAATTCAAAAATTATATTCAAATGGTGATTTTATCTAATTTTAATTGTTGCATAATATTGAAAAAAATTATTTCAAAAATTAAATAAATAATTCAAATAACTTTCATTTCTAAATAGTTCAGAAAAATATTTTATTTTCAAATAATGACATTTAACATCCCTGAATCACAAAATATCAATAAAAAAGCGTAATGGCTGAACTATTTTGACACAAAAAAAACAGTGCTGAACTATTTTAAAATTAGTTGCTTCAGTTAAAATCTAAATAAAATTTTTTTATTAAATTTTAAATATGAACAGTGATTCTAAAAGCAAAAATGGTTATCTTTAAGAATATTATATCAAAATAAATCAAAATTGTATTTTTCATTTTTTAAAATAATTTTTAAGTTTACAGATCATAAAATATAGAAGGTGGTTGAACCTTTTTGGAAGTGGGTTGTAGATCAGTGTTTCTCAACCTTTTTATGCCTGCAGATCCTTGAAAATAAGAGATATATTTTGTAGATTAATAATGCAGAAATAAAAACTTTTATTTACATAACGTTTTGTTTATTAGTTTTTAATCTTAAATTGTAACAGGTAGAAATAAATGACGATTTTATTGTGAATACATATTTTAAGAACAAAAACACAATGTGAACATTAAACTTGCAATGCACTTGCTTTTAAAGGAGCACAAAACCCAAAAATGATTTATTTTCTACTGTAAGGATGATATTTATTATATATAATAGCAATAAATGTATCCCTATATTTTCTGTTTGTAATTTGTTATTTAACAATTATTGTGGAACTATTTCTCTGAGCAAGGTTACAGTTGTAAGTTTACAAAGGGAGGAAAGCTAAAGAACAAAACAGCCAAATTAAAACAAAACAAGTACAACAACGCCATTTTGTCAAGGTTGTATCTGCTTTTCCGCTGTTACTTGAGTGCTTGTTCCCCCTACAAAAAAATCAACTTTATTTTGATTGGTGCTTATACAGGCTGAGACAGCAAATCAGAAATTAGAATTACTTTATTTCTTATTTCTATTATTATACACGTCCAATAACAAACATTTGCATGTTTAATATTAGAAAAATAACCTCTTTAAACTGGAAAAAAAATCTTTTTTGGATTGTGTCTTTTTAATGATGCTTTCTTTAAACTTTTGGTGCAAGCATTTTAAAACAGGTGACAACCATTTTTGCAGAATGGTGGTTGGGAAATGCTGAATTAGATGATTAAATTTAATGGTACTGTACTGTTGTCAATTTAGAATTGAGGCAATCTGCCTCATGGTGCAGCTACAGAAAGAGGGCCTTTACTGCGAAATTTAGAAGGGTGCCTTGGACTAAATTTCAGAGGCAGTCAAATCTCTGCAATGAGAAAAAAAAATAGACAAAAAGTTCTTAAGAATAGCCATTTTGTTGCCTCCTTGGCCACCCCTATTAAAAGTTATTTTTTAGTCATTGATAGAGGTGATATTTAATGTATTGCGACAGGGCAACATCTAAAGGTGATATTGAGTGAAATTTTTGAAACAACAGTTATTTGTTTAGAACAGTTAATGTTAAGCAATATGAAATCACTATATGCACATGCTAGAAATAAATTTAAACAATACATAATCTGCAGCAGGCACTTTTCTGTTGTAAAATAATAGTTATAGTTAGAAATGAGGTTTATAACTTATAACTATAAGGAAATTTACGCTAAAATTACAAATAGCACAGCCAGTCCAGACTTTTCCACTATTCATGTCACCCATTAAAAATGCAAATGGCGACAGTTTTGACTTTGCCATATGGGCATGAGCTCATGGAGCTTTAGCCACACCGCCATGCTACTTTTTGACTAAAATGTCAGTTGCTGTTATCGATTGCATAAATAATGTCATTTGCTGAAATATTTTAAGGACAATGATTAGCTGATAACGTAAGAAGTGTGATTTATCCGCCCAACAACAAAGGATAAACAAACGACAAAAAAAGGTAAACTAATGACAACAAAATATATCAAATGACACAAATCTTTTGCATGACAAAAAAATTATTGCATTCCAAAAAAATTATTTCTCGACAAAAGAGGTTTTCTCACAACAAAAGAGGATATCTTACGACAAACGAGGTAATCACAGGACAAACCTAAAGTACCTAACCTAACCTAAACTACCTAACCTAACCTAAATCATAGAACAAAAGAAAAATTTTTTTTAGGGTCAGGTTACAGTTATTAGAGAGTTTGTGGCAGCCAATTAAATGTTAGAATTAATAGTTATAAACTCATAATTATAACTTTAAGTCAGGAAAAAATTAAAAGGTTTGTGGCAAAAACTTAAACATTAAAATTATAATTATACAAGAAATGACAAATTAATAATTGAAACAATCATTAAATATACTATGAAATATGTATGGCTAGTTTATTCATCAAGATTGATGAATTTACTAGCCAAGTTTACCTTTTAAGCAGTGGATGGCAAAGATTCAGTGATCCAAAACATTGAAGCGGTAATCAGTTTCAGCGCCATTTGCAAGTGACGCAAATAGTGTTCTTGTTCCTGATTGGTCACGCTATTTCTTAAAATAGCGTGGAAAATTAGAGTTAAGAGGCAAAAGTTAGAATTATGAGCTTTTAACTCATAATTCTAACGTTTAATGGGCTGCCGCAAACTCTCTATTCAATGTCTCATTGTTTTATAATTATAAGGAGAATGAGCAATCGCAAACAAAAATTTTACACTAATTATAACTGCTGCAATCTGTAATAAGTAAAACTCTAAAGTGCATTATTTTATTTATAGTAGTGTAACTGCTTAAATAATGTTGCACTGTACGAACTTTCTATTATCTAAGTTTTTTATTTTTAAATTTATTCATTTAGGTAATTAAATAGATTGTTAAACAGGATTTGATGATGAAGGTGGGAAAGCAGTACTAGCTTTCAGTTTAAAGCTTGCAAAATGCTACCAGATGGCACAAATGGTACTTCAGATTAGTTCACAATGTGTTAAGTAAGATAAAATGGGCTTTTTTATACTTATTCATTTATATTTACATTAAACAGTATGTAAATATGCAAATAAAACTCAAGATGAAGATATTTTATATTATGATTGTTTTCTTATAGTTATTTTTACATATAAATAAATTGATAATTTAAATTGATTAGTTTGATTTATGGTGATACACAGAATACTATTTCTACTTTGTAGCTTAAACTAGGAGCAAAACCATTAAAAAAATCATCAAAAGAGTGTTCATTTATGAGATCTTTCAGCCAAACTTGATAAAGAATTAGTGAAAATAAGTTTTAAAAAAATCAATTTTTAGAGAAATAAATAACAGAAAAAGAGTGAAATTACTGTTTAAAATTACACAATTTGAAATTGATTAAATAAAAAAAAGGATTCATTGAACAAAGCAAAAAAAACTTTGTTAACTTAAGCTCATAATGTTAAGAGATTGAAATGGGCAAAAGAACACTGAAACTGGATAGAAGATTGGAAAAAGATTTTCAGCATTGAATTAAGATTCTGCTTAGATGCTGGGTATGTCAATGGCAAATTTGTTCAGAGAAGAACCAATAATAAGTTTTATCTGGATTATTGTCAATTGTGAAATTCTCTCCAAATTTAACGGAATGGGTTTGCATTGCCGCTACGGGCAGAGAAGACACATTTTGTGTTGAAAAGGGAACTAAATTCTGCAGCCTATATTCACTTTGTTGATAAATTTTGAATGTCTGTTTTGGTGATTCAGATAATTTTGATTTAAGATTAAGACTGTCTTTTGCTTGATCAACAGGTTTGAGCATGTTGGAGAGGCAATAGGGACAGAGCATAATAAGAACTGATTCAGAGACATAGTTTAGGTTCAGCCAATCTTTATTAGCCACAGCCTTAACTCATGATCCATGCCAACTTTCAGCACGCTGCTGACGTATCAGCGTTACACTGAATCCCCCAACTATGCTGTAAGGCTCGATACATTTAACTTAGGCCTAACCCCACATGGAGTGTGGTGTCAGACTCTCTCAGGTGCTTTCTGGGACAGGGTCTATTGGAGGAACTGTCTTTTCCTCGGATAGTCATTTATGTTCCAGGAGAGGAACTTGGATGGTTTCTATTCGACAAAGGTAAAAGCTAGACTGATTCCTGTTGCCAGTTGTTGTATCTAGGGCGAAATCCCTGACTGGGAGTGACAATTTGGCCTCGAGCCTCCCTTTTATCCCCTTGTGACCCCTATTGGATTGGTGGTCTAAAAAGCAGTCACAAGATGGTACTGCACTATGCTATTGTGAAAAAACTATACAAAAATACTTTCAGAAAAGGAATACTCATTCTATAAAGTTTAAAACTTTATCCAATAAAAAATGTACGGTAGGAGTTTTAAAAATTGGTCAATAGGGCAGAAACACATGATAAGCAACCACTTACAGGTATAAAAGACTTTGTAATATCTTTAAAGAAGAATTAAAAGCTGTTATTAAAACACACAGTAGAGCTGTAAAGTATTAGTAGTAAATTTTGAATACTTATACTCTATGGTTTTGTAGTTAGGTATTTATTTCCTACGTTTGTTGAAGTTGGATATTTTTTTCCAGTAATATTAAATTAACACATGATTACTCAATTATTGTTTGGTTTTGGTTTTTGCTTTTTTATGGAAAAGCAGAAAAAAATTGCATATTTTTTAACCTTGTATTTAGATTAAAATTTAAACTTGTGTAGCATTGTTAGTTTAAAAGGTACAAGTTGCAAAAAAATGATGCAACAATGTCACATGAATTTAACATGTTTTATTGAATTCCTCACTTACTTAAATTGATAATCTAATTTTTTTTACAAATTACATGATTGTGAAATATATAATTCACTTGGTAGGTGTTTGGCCAGACACTGTATGTATATATTAAATGAAATAATTATATTTGCCATTCTGCGAGAATTGAAAATGTCACTCCCTTTTACTCTCATTATTCATTGAAAACAATTTGATGTTTTAAATTATTTTTTATTTTATATCTGTTGTTTATTTCAGTTTGTTTACTTCTAATTCACTCAATTTTTTTATCTGTTTGATTTCAAATTAAAATTTTTTATGCTTTTTTGCTGCCTCTTAAAATTTTGCTGCTCTAGGCAGCTGTCAAGTCTGATCAGTGTACTGCAATTTCTCCTTAGTAAAAATTTAATTCAAATAGTATAAATATAAACAGTTCTGATGATGATCTTAGGGAAAAGATTGAAAAGGCCTTAAACAATGAAGTGATGGGAGTAAAAACACATGTAAATAAAGCCAAAATTGATTTTTAAAAAATTGTATAAATGCTTGTTCTTTAATGCTATGCTATTCTTCTGTCTATGCCTTTGACATGTGGCATGTTCAAAAAAGCAGCTGATTTTCTGACATAAATAGAAGCTATTCAATTCAGAAAAGCTGTTATATTTTTATTGTTTAATACCAGATGAGCTAAAATAATTTTTTGTGGCTTCCAATGATTGACTAAAAATTGAAGACTTAAAATATCTAAAAAGCCTTATATTCATAGACAACTTCACAAACTTAAACAACGTTCAGCCATTTCAAGTTTTTGTACTCTTAACGTAAGTAATGTAAACCACTCTTAGAATTTACGGAGATTTTTGTGTGTGTCAATATATAACATACAGTATTTTTACAAATATGTATGGAATGCTTAATCAATCACTCTATCTTTATTATAATTACTTTTGCCCAAAATACATCTTTACTATAATGGCATGTGTTATTTTTATATAAATCAGCTCAAAATCCATTATACTAACACTTGGGCAAGTTTGAAATGACTTGGCTAAGCTTTAATGAAAAATGGAATATTTAATATTTTTAAATGGCTATTGTTTTAAAATTAATTCATAAAAAATAGAAAAATAATAGTTGAAATAAATATTATGTGTCAGTATGGTAATATTGACTATGTACTAATAACTGGCTAAGTTTAAAGTGATTTGGTAAGTGTTTAATGAGTCATGCGGTTTTAGATGTTTTCAAAATGGCCATCATGATAAAAATGAAAAATTGGAATAAATATGTGAATAATTGGAATTGATTTGCCGTGTACGATTTGCTGTATATGATTTGCTGTATATGATTTGCCGTGTACGATTTGCCGTGTACGATTTGCCGTGTACGATTTGCCGTGTACGATTTGCCGTGTACGATTGGCTGTGCACAATTAGCTGTGTACGACTTGCCACGAACTTTTTTAACGCGCACGATTCATGGCATGTGTCATTATAGTGAAGATGTATTTTGGGCAAAAGTAATTATAATTTAGATATTGTGATTGATTTGGCATTCCATATAATTATTATACAGGGTGTCCAAAACTTATGAACCCACTTTGAAACTGTTATAAAAAAAATACACTGAATTTCAACAGACTATTGCATAGGTTCACTCAAAAAGTTTTATTTTGAAAAAATACAGGTGTAACAATTAAACAGTGTGCGAGCTGTGAGCAAATTGTTACAAACAAACCATTGTTATAGGAAATCAAAGCAAAATTAAATTAAATTAAATTAAATAATAAAGCAAAATTAAATTAAATTAAATTTAACAATAAAGCAAAATTAAATTAAATTAAATTTAACAATAAAGCAAAATTAAATTAAATTAAATTAAATTAATTAATTAAAGCAAAATTGAATTAAATTAAATTAAACAATAAAGCAAAATTAAATTAAATTAAATTAAATTAATTAATTAAAGCAAAATTGAATTAAATTAAATTAAATTTTAACATGTCTCCCATCTGGAGATCAACTACTGGTAGAATATACCTAGATATGCTACAAGAATTTGCAGTACCACAAGTCTAAAATTTACAACAAAATGTGTTCTTTCAACAAGATGGCACACCCTCTCATCAGTGTTTGGAGATGAGAAGCTATTTGAATGAAGTTTTTCATGGAGAATGGATTGGCAGAGGGGGTCCAATTGAATAGCCTCCCAGATCTCCAGATTTAACACCACTTGATTTTTTTCTTTGGGGATATGTTGAAGCAGGGCTTTTTTTGTAAAAAAATAGGTGCCGGTACTCAGTTGAGGTCATAAATTTTCTGGGGTACCACGACTGGGCAAAACAGCCTGGACTAAAAAAAAATGACGACAATTCTTGATTTCTTTTCTGGTGTAGAAAGAGGTTCCGGTACTCCGTACTGGCGCGTACCGTCACAAAAGATATTGTCTTTAGTATCAAAGTGACTGATATCTTTACTCTTCATCACAACAGAATTATCAATGCCATTAATTCCATAACACCTCAAATGTTATCATGGCATGAGTTTGGCTGTCGAGTTGAACGGTTAAGATCTTGGCATGGGGGACATTTTGAAATTTAATTTAATTTTATTTTGCTTTGATTATTTAATTTAATTTAATTTAATTTTGCTTTGATAATTTAATTTAATTTATTTTTAATTTTGCTTTGATTATTTAATTTAATTTAATTTAATTTTGCTTTGATTATTTAATTTAATTTAATTTAATTTT
>JAQFZN010002772.1:0-10506 GCA_034687075.1 Geophilus carpophagus | reverse complement strand
AAATAGCGGAACCAATCACAGATTTTACCACTATTGACGTCATTCCCAAAAATGCAAATGGCGCTGATACTGCTTTCCGCTTTGTAATTTCAGTGAGCTATATTTTTCCATCCCACTAACTAATTGCTTCAATCTTATTTTATTTTGACTTGTTTATTCAAAACAAGTTATTTCGCTAACAATTTAGAAGAAAATAATTTAATTTAAATTAAAAATTTAGATTGTTAGGTATAACCTTAGGGTATAGTCCTCTGTTTAGGCACAACCTTAGTGTATCGTCCTCTGTTTAGGCTCGTTTAAGCACACTGCGCTCACTGAAAAGTAAGTTGAAGTAATTTGATTTAATTTATTTATACTCTGTGTTCAAATATTATTTGTTTAACAGGAAATATGTCTACAAAACAAAAAAGATTTAGGTTCAGTGCTAAGGATGATCTGAAAGCCATTTCAGAATTATTTAACATTGTATGTGAGGATATTTCAACAAGTGAAGCAGAGATGTGGGACAATTTAAAAAATGTTTTGTGTCATGATGATTCTAGGTAATTGAATTTCTATTCTTTTTATAACATGTTTAATTTAAAATATTATTTATCAATTAGGTTTGAGTTGTGTACTCAGCGTTTACTCAAAGACCACATGCTTGAACAAGTGGCTAAGTTCAAGAAATATGATTCAGAAGAAGCCACAGAGAGTGGAAGAGAGAGATTAAAATCTGACTGGGGAGAGAAAATGCAGCAATTGATGACTGTGTGGGAGAATTATATCCAATTAGTTGAAGTTGAAAATGCCATAAAAATTCAAACTAAAGGAAGACCAAAAAAAGCTACATCTAAAAAACAACAAGATGAAGCTACATTGGCAAAGGAAATAAGAGAGCAAATTGTTGGACTATCTTTCCAAAACTCCATTCAACACACTGACGGAATACTGACATGCTCGTGTTGAAAGCTTGCTGATTGACAGTTAAAACTGAGTTACTATATGGACGAATTAATTGCTTTCTTAAAGGATAGCCTTCATCTCCATATATGCAGAAATTAGGAGAATATAATTTTAATTGTTCCATAAATTTCGTGTCCTTTAATAAAAATGCATCGTGTCGGCGTCCTGGATAAGGCATACTTAAATGTATAATAATCCCATTTGGCAATGTTACACTTTGAAATTTTAAGCAGTGGAACCGCTTATGGCCACTATAAACCTCTCTCTGATTTCTGCTTGGTCTACAGATCTGACGAGCTGTTCCATCAATGAAGCCAATACAATTGTTTATTGGTGATCCTTTTTGTTGAATTATTGCTGCCATTTCTGCCTGCAACTCCACAGTAAACCATGTATTTGCACTTAAATCACGAAGTTTTATTCCCCATTTTTCATAAACAAAATTAATAATTATGTTTAAAATCACGAAGTTTTATTCCCCATTTTTCATAAACAAAATTAATAATTATGTTTAATAATCTGCTTAGTGATGAAAAGTGCATTCCAAACATGTTCTGTAAATCTCGAAGTCTGTTTGGATAAGCCAGCCGTCGCAATAATAAACACAAGCCTTCTACCCCTGTAAATCATACGAAATATTAAATAAACCTATACAAATTTTAAGGAATTAAAAGCAGAAAGTTTATTTTTCTTACCACCAATAATATGTCGATGAGCAGTTTCAAATTTCCTTGGCAATTGAAGAGTTGCAAACAAGTAAATAATATGTTCTTTATCAAATCGGAATAAATGATTAAAATTACCATCTGAAATCGAATGAATATCAAATGATGCTGTTTTATATAGTAGTTGTTTTTCTTGATATGCTTTGATTATTCCCATTGCTACACAATAATCTTCTAAGACTGCAGGTTCAAACGCAGCAAGGATTTCAATGTCCTCCATTTTGTTTGTTTACAAATGTTTGGAACCTCCTACTTCCGGGAAGTCATGTGACTTTTAACTATAAGGGGAAAATGCCATGCGCAAGCACTCAGTTATGATTTTTTAGTTACACTATTTTTAACTTAAAATAAATTATAATTATAAGGGAAAAATGCATGGCGCAAACTCTCTAATCTACGTAGAGAAAAAGATAAAGAAAGACAAAGAAAACACCGTAAGAAGAAAAAATTGAAACTTAATAATTTAAATTCAATTAATTCTGAAAATCAAATGCCACATATACAGTTAAATAATGAATATCATGAAAATCAGATTCCACATGTGCTGTTAAGTAGTTATAATTATAAAAATATCTTGCCATATGCACAGTTAAGTTATAATAATGAAAATCAAATACCCTATGAACGAGTTACTAATAATTATCAAAATCAAAACCCCTATGATCAAGTTACTTATATATATAAAAATCTAATTCCATTATGCACAGTTAAGTAATAATAATGAAAATCAAATACCCTATGAACGAGTTAGTAATAATTATCAAAATCAAAGGCCATACAATCAAGTTACTAATAATTATCAAAATTAAATACCTAATGTTCAAGTTTGTAATAATTATAAAAATAATGATGAAAATTTAATGCCATTTACACAACAATATAGTAATGATTGTACAAATTAATATTTACAACAATATTTACAACAATATTTACAACAATATTTACAACAATATTTACAACAATATTTACAACAATATTTACAACAATATTTAAAACATAATGCACCACAAGATTTTACTGACAATATATTACAAGAAAACATTCCTATTGAATTACAGCAATTTATATATGAAGTAAATAGATATATTATTGAAGGACCTGCTGTTGAATGTAATTTAATTTTACCTGTTGACTCTTCAAGAGCAAAGCAACCTTGTTTGTGTGTAACTGTTGAACCAATTGTAAATAATGATAATTAGATAGACAAAAGTGAGAGAAATGTTGAAATTGATTTTTTTATCATCTCCATCACCAAGTTTAGTTACTTTACAACAACAAAGATATCGTGGAAAATTAAGTGCTGAAGCAAGATCTACGCTAAAAGTACGAAATCTTTTAGAACAGCAAAGACATCGTGGGAAATTAAGTGCTGAAGCAAGATCTACAGTGAAGAAATGAAATCTTTTAGAACAGCAAAAACATTGAGACAAATTAATTGAAGAAAAAATAGTCAAAATTAGACAAGCTAATGCTGCACAACATAAGGAACAATTTAAAAGCACTGAAAATCTTAATTTTTGAGTCCCTTATCTAAAACCGTCAGAATTCATGCATCTCCTTCAAAATGCAAAAACTTTGATTTGCCCTACTCAAGTCGTACCACTTGGCCCTAACTTGTTACCCTACGATTGGATCGATACCGCAATCAACAACAGCAACGCTCCCCCAGGAATGAAAAAAAGTCTTCGCGAGACCTTTTAACCATGGAAAGTGTACATCGAATATACAACAGTAACCATAGAAACCAACGCACAAGTGCTCAAATAGCTGATAACTACCCCTGAACCCTCCGGCAAATTCAGCAGATGGGCAGTTAAACTTCAAAGCGGTTCTTTTAAAATCGAGTACAAGCAGGGGAAGTATAATAAGGTCGCCGAAGATAGTGATGATGAGCATGAACCTGAATCTGGATTTAACGGCCATTTCAAACAACATGACTCAGGAAGAGATAGAAATTCTCATCAAGGATCTTATAAAAAGGGCTATCATCAAAGTCATCGAGAGGTAGAGAAGAGACTAAAGACAAATGGAATTATCATTCGGTTTGAGCTGATGATCGAGCTCAGCGTTACGACTTCTCTCCTGCGAGAGAAAGTCGAGTACGATGCAGCAAGAAAGTTGGCAGGGAAGCCGCTCATAGCAGATTCCAGGAGGGGTGTAGTGCAGAAAGACTGCCGTGAGCAACCTTTCTGATTTTACTCCTACCTACTAAAATAATGCTTCTGAGTTCAATAAAATTGGTCTGGAGTGTCGGAAAAAAAGCGTTCTCATAAAAACGTGCACTCAAAGTACCAATTTGGCTATGCTGATACTGTGGTGAGCGGCCATTGCTCTCATAGATGGTGGCGCCATCCGGTGAGCGCAGCCATAACTATTACATACAAAATGGCGGAAGAGCGGAAGCATGTAAATTTTCAAGTGTTGTTTGAAGCCTTTAGAACCCATGAGGGGGTTCTGGAGTGGCTCCGGGTCCGAAATTTGATTCCTAGAGTTAAGCTTTGCCCCAGTTGTAGAAGGCCCATGAGCATGGACCCAGGAATGAGTGGGTTGGAGATATTTAAGTGTAGGAGGCCTTATAGAGGGAGAGGAGGTAGAGAGATTAATATTTCAGTGGCTAAGAATACATGGTTTGAGAATAGCCATCTGCCCCTAGAGATTTGCAAGTTGCTAATGTATTCTTTTTCAATGAAATTTTTATATAATCAGACAATTAGGGAATGTTCTATCTGTCAGAATAAGATTTCCCACCATACAGTTGCCGACTGGTTTAGTTAATGCAGGAAAACCTGCATGGTTGCTCTTGATTCAAAGTTTGAATCAGAGGGCAAGATTGGTGGCACGGGCTGTGTCGTTGAAGTTGACGAATCAAAGATTGGTCGATGTAGATACGAGAGGGGCCGAGTCATTGAGGGCAACTGGATTGTGAGAATGATTGCGATTGGAGAGAATGAGGAGGAGGAGGCAAATTTCGAATTGAAATCTGCCCTGATAATCACAGGGATGTGCCTATGCTGCTTGCCATTATTGACAAGCATGTTGAGCGGGGCACCATCATTATGACCAATTGTTGGAAGGGATATAACTTTCTCGACGATGAGGGATTTCACTGCCTAACTGTTAACCATTCCTGCAACTTCGTGGATCCCTGCACATGGGCTAACACTCAAACTATAAAGTCCAACTAGAGGCCTTTGAAAAAGAAGCTGACTCATGGGGGTGTCAAATCAGAGAACCTGGCGAAGTATTTATGCGAATATCTCCGGTTTTTAGATAAGGAGAGGATAGGTGTTGACCCCTTTAATGCACTCCTGGAGAACATTTGTGCCCTGTATCTTGGAGGCGCAGGGGGTCATCATTAGATGACTTTAAAACAACTGAAGTCATGTATCAGAATGCTTTCGCTCCCTGCCAAAAATTAAAAAACAAAACAAAATTAGAATTCTATCTTTCTCTGTGCTCTTTTCTCTGTGCTCTTTTTTCTTTTCATTTCCTTTAGGATGTTTTTACTTAGGAATTCTCAGCGGCAAAGCATCAGCGGAGACACTGGCATTGGGCTTTTTTTACATTAGTGAACAAGAAATTTTCTGAGGATCAGGGTTCTACCACGTGGGTTGAGGCCATCCTGTTCATCCGTCATGTTTGTGAGAGGCAGCATATTGACTATGCGATGACCACCTACAAAGCGTTTCTCTGTCACAAGAAACTGTATAACAGTAGTCCTCTGTTGTCGGATCCAGAGCCCACTGGTCGAGTTCCTCGCCAAGCGAGGGGAATCGCTGTTCTACAAAAATGGTTAGATGCAGCACCAGCAAACTACAAAGGTCCAGTAGTTGTGACACCAAAAGAGACTCCCTGTATTGACCTGAAGAAAATTCCAATTTTGGACGAGCAGGTGCAGGAAGCCATTATCCTTCCTGCAGGAGAAGTTCCAGCTGAGAACGCCTACATGATTAAACTCCCGACGCCATTCCTGAGATCAACAGAATTTTCGATCTCGCCACCGATTGTGACACCCAGTGGCAGTTGCCCACCTACACCAGGCTTATGTGATGAGAAGGAAGCAGACTGGACCACCCAGTCCAAGATTCAGGGATCAAACGAGGAAGTGCTTGAGATTGTCGAGTGCCAAGAAGAAATTGTGGTAGCAGTAAAACCTCAAGGAGAGGAAATCCCGAATCCAGCACACTTACCGGAGAGAAAAGAAGAGTCTCTGAAATCAGAGGATACTGTCCTTCAAGCTGAAAGCAGTACGACTAGCAATCTACAAGCTACGGTTGAGAAGCTAGAGGACCTTGTACAAGAGGTACTAGGCGAAGCTGGTGAACCTAACCCACTCAAAGAGAAGCTTTTTGGGTGAGACGATTAGTTTCAGGTCAAAACTAAGATAAATTATTGTTTAAATGCCTTCTTGTTTATTTCTCCTTGTTGCAAATTCTAAAAAAAGGGAGTATTCGAGGGCAAACACTTCCATGTCTGGAGATTTATGACGGGGTTAGCTAATTTTACAGTATGCAATCTCGTCAATAGATGACACCAAAATAGTTTAGATATTTTTCTATGTACATAAAATCAGATTAAATTCCTTAACTCCCTCTAAATAATTGAGATGGCTGAATTTGAATAGCCAATAGAAAATTAGTATTATCTTGTCCCCTAGGGACAAGATGGCATCTCCCAAATGAGTCTATAAATTATAATGCAGACCAATAATTCACCTGGAATTGCTTGATATTAACTTGATATGACATGCTTTATTGCTGTAATTGCCTTGTGATTAGGTAAAAAAAACCTTGAGATTAGGGCATGGCTGTGATTGACCAAGAAAAGAGCTGTTAATGCCAAAAGACCCTTGAGATTAGGGCATGGCTGTGATTGACCAAGAAAAGAGCTATTAATGCCAAAAGACCCTTGAGATTAGGGCATTTGCTGTTAAGCATCGCTGTTACGCATTGCTGTTATGCATGGCTCGACTGCCACCACTCTTATGTTTTCCATTAGGCTTTTTTGAGGCCTTTATCCAATAATGTAAATACATTGATATCGTTCCCATTTTCATAATTGTTTATTGCCTCCAGATGAGTCCACTCTCTCAAAGACTCTTTTTATGTTTAGTATATTTTTGTATTTCCCTTCGGGCTGTTTAAAAAAGCTAATAAACGGTCTATGTTTGTCTAGTAAAATCTGACTCTCTAAATTTCCTTATGACATCACACATGAGTCCCGTCACAACCGTTATTTAATAATTTATTTATCTTTAATTAAATCATCGCTGTGCCTTAGGGTGGGAGAATAGGAAAACAAGATCTTGGCTTATCCTGTCATAATATTAAAGTGCTTTGGTTAATTTTTCCCCACAATTCGTATTCGAAATTGAAAGTATTTTGTTTCTGTGACTGGTGTCGCCCACACTTGGTACCTTCTACAACTAAAAGGAAACAGCTATTTTTTTTCATTTTATTAGCCTCAACTAATGTCTGTGATGCAGATAAAACAACGATTCAATTTCTAATGCACTGAATAGCGAAAAACAGGTTGTTTGACATAATATGACGTCATATTTACTCAGATCTTGTTCCGAGGATCACGGGAACTATGATGAAAAGCGACGTCGACAAATATGGCTGACTGAAGAAGAGGAAAGGAGTTTATCCACTGGATAGGTAAGTTAAAAGTTGAGATAAACAATCGTACGATTTGTTTAAAAACTTCCGATTACAACACTGTGATGATGAAATTGATTTAAGTGATAAAAAGGAAAATAAATATACAAGGTGTTGCTAATGATTGTGGAAACAAGTAAGTTTGACAGAGCGAAACTTTTTTTCACCGCTGCTAAATTGTTCATCTGGAAACTTGTGAAGGACAAAAGTGCAGAAAATTAAAATTAGAAGACCTCATACAATTGAAAAAATATAAAACAGTTTAGCGTGAATTTTAAAAGTGTGAATTTATTTGCAATTTGTAGTACGATAAACAAAATCGACATTATTTTTTTAATTTCAAGAAAAATTTATATTCGTAACAAAAAAAAATTGAGTTTTCCTGAGAAATCGTAAAAGGCATCCTTCATTTCAAGGAAATTTGGATGATATCGAAATTTAACTGGAAAAAGAATGTTTTCACTTGTTTGAAAACAAGTTTTTGATGACCTACATTGAAAGTAATGGAAAGAGGGAAAAATTTAAATCGTTCATGAATTTACATGAAAAAGATTTTTCAAAAATATAAAATATAAAATAATTTTTTTTATTTTCTTTATTTAATTATGTTTTAATGTTTGTTTTATTCTATCTTTATATATTTTTTATTTAATCAATTATTATCTATTTATTTTGTTTATTTACTTATTCATTTATTTTTATTTAGAATTGAATTTTATAATTTGGCTGTTACAAAGTGCAAGTTTATCTTTGAATGAATTGATAAATTCATACAAGTCGCCAGCATTTCCTGGTCACCAATTTTGAGCAGGTCATCAACATGGAAAGAACAATAGGTAATTTTTGAATCGAGTTCCATACACTAATCCTTAAGGTTTTCAACTGCCGATTTCCTGTTGAACTGAACTACTTGTTTTTATTTTCTTATGTTAATGGTTGTTTTTTTTTTATTCAGTTCTCTCACATTACTGGGAACAGAGCCCTCATCTAGGGGCCATTTATTAATAGTCATTTATTCACCCTCTGTTGTGGATTGATAAAATAATCATTATTTTTATGTTGTAATTAATCTATAATTATGATGGAGATAATATAACAAAAATATATTTTTATTTATATATTTATTTATTTATTTATAAATAGATAAAAATGCTGTTTCATTTTGTGAAGTGAAAGATTTCGCATCATTTCACCCATTATATGATTGAAAAATCGCAATTTTGGCAACATTTAAGATTATTTCTCACTGTTGGCAACTGTTTTTCAGTCGTCAGTTAAATATTTAAAAAGACAGCAGGAACAAAAATGAATCATTTCATTTTTAAATATCATGTGATCTTTGTGTACTTAATTTTCCATCTGGAGAAATAAACATAGAAATTAAAATAAAAATTTTAATTTTTAATGAATAATTTTTGTTTTTTAGTTTAAAAGAAAAAATAATTTATTATTTTAAATTATTTTGAAATTTATTTTTTATTATTATTAAACTTTAATGTATACTAAAGGTAAATTTCAAATTAAAGTTTAAAATTTAAGATTAAATTTAAACTAAATTTTTTCTTTTTAAAAACTTAATTCGAAATTTATCTGAACCTGTTTAATTAAATTTAAAAAAATTTGTTTTGAAATGAAAAAAAAATTACAACCTGGTTCAATTGTGGTTACTTAAAGTTTATGTATATTATCATTGATCATTTTATTACATAATACCGGAATATTTATCTTGTTTATATCACAACATGATGAGGATTTGGGTTTAATTTTAAATCCATCAACAAAATTCCTAAAGCTTATTCTCATTTTTATGTGTTGGTTTGCACTAAATTCCTCGAATGGTTATAATGGTTTTATAAATTGGCCAACTTTATCTTTTTATATCAAATATTAAGTTTGCTTGAAAATGAAAATTGAAAAGTATAAAATTTAAAAATGAAAAATTTTATTTTTATTAGTTTGTTTTAGAAGGTAAATAATAGTAAGAAAATTAAATTTTTGGATGAAAACAATAAAAAAAAAAAACGTTAAAATATATTAAATTTAAAAATAAAAATGAAGATTGAAGGTTACGTGAAATGTTACCTAGTGACATGAATAAATGGAATGGAATGCAGTTTAAGGAAGGAAAGGGAATCAATAGACTCACCAATAGTGATGTATGCATTTTTTACAATTTATGTATGTACCTAGGTTATAAATTTTTAATTTTATAATAAAAACAAATTGAATATGACATCTAATATATATATAATATAAAATTTAGAAAGTGTCCATGAACTGTTTTACACATATTTTTACAGTTTAATATTATTAAGACCTCATTTTCCAAATATTTTTGAAATATTAAATAAACTATGTGGTTCTGTTTTGTAAAACTGGTTGGTCAACCAATAAATTGCGAGTTAAAAGTGCATTAACACCAGTTTTATATTTTCTTATAAATTTTTTTCTCGTGTAGATGAGGCTCATTTTGAGAGCGATGATGACAGCGATGAAGATATTATAACGTGTTATGTTCAGGAAGGTACTTCTGATGATGAAGGCGATAAGGTGAACGAAAAGATGGAGAAGGAAAATGTTGTATCGTTGAACGGAGAAACGAAGCAAGATAACAGAGGACCGTTGCCGAGCATTCTATTAACAGTTAGCTCACCGGTTCATAAGAAAATTGTTCTTGGTGAGAAATTTTTAAATATAAATATAAAAGAAATACCAAAAGAAAGAAATTATATTTATTTTTTCTTTTTAGAGGATAATCTTAATCGACTTCATATTTTACACGAAGGAATTCAAAAAATACGAAAGATAAACTTACAACAAACGCTGTTGCAGGTATTTTAATATTAGTTATTATTCGATGCAAATTACATGTTTTTTCGTAAAAAAACTGTTCCGTATTGCTATAATTCAAATTATTTTACTACCAGTTGACAAGATTGTAAAAAATGGTACATTATTACTGTTTCGTTGTTTAAAAATATTTTTATTTTTTATAAAGGAAAATTTAAAAATGAAAAATATAAAGAAAATGTTCTCATCTTCTTATTCACTTTGCAAAATATTAGATCTGTGTTGTCAGTTTTTTTTAGGTAAACATTTTTAAATTTGTCGAAAATAAGCCTGATTGTGGGAGTTCGATTTAGTTTAAATTTCATCATGAATTTCTTATTTAAACT